>DF358603.1:25495-40841 GCA_000787875.1 Solanum virginianum
TATATCAGTAGTCTTGGCAAATAGGTCTTGAAGAATTTTGAAGAAGATACTTGAAAGCCCTAGTTTTTCTCCTCTTGAAACTATGTTCTACGTTTGAAGAATGTTTTAAGTATAATAAAGTTAAAGGTTAGCATTTAGGGATTTAATTAGATGAAAAATTGATACGTTTAGGCTTAAAGGGTGAGAAAGGATGAAAATAACCTTACTTAAAAATACTATCTAAGTTATCTACGAGACTATCTATGGTCCTTAGAAGCTTATAAGGACCATAAAATTTCATTCATAGAAACAAGAGTGAATGTTGGAGTCCTGAAACTCATTCTGCGAGCCTAAATCACGACCCATAGAAACTTTTACAATTTGTAGTTGGATCTGCTGGGCACCCAAAAATAGACTTGCAGAAGTCATTCCATGATGAAATGATAGGATGGGTCATAGTTCAATTCACGACCTATAAGTCAGGATCGTAGAATTAACTCTACTTTGGCAGTTCGTAGTAAAATGGCCATAACGTTTTGCTCCAAACTCCAAATGAGGCAATCTCGAAAGAGTTCAAAAGATAGGTTTAGATATAATGAAGTAAAGATGCTGCAATAATCTAAACAAACTAAACAGAGGAAATATCTCAACAATAACTTAAAGCAAAAACTGAAACCTATGCCATCCACTCTATGGCACCTAATTCTTTGTGTGCTAAGAGTTATAGTCATTTAAAGTTGACCCTTACATAATCTAATGCGAAAATCTTAATCGGTAAGAAGGCTTTGAACTCAACTAAGTACTAGATGTCTCTCATGACCCGAATTCACTTCCAAGACACTTTTCACATATATTAATGAGCCTTAAAATAAATGTACTAGTGAGAATCACTAGGTTCATTGTTATGTATTTTCAACGACAAATTTTGGATCCTAAGAGTAGAGTTGTGAAGTGTTACAATATTACCTCCTTGGGATCCTTTGTCCTCAAATGAAGATGGAACTAGGGAATATTAAGCATGATTGCTACTTATACACTAGTTTCTCAATAGGAAGCTACCCAGATAACTTAGTATTCAAATTTAAGGATGTCAACTCAATGATCATAATAAGGAATATTACCTTTAAGCTCGACATTTGAAGGCACAAATAAGTGAAGGTATCTAGCTTTCATGTCTTGCTCAGCTTCCCAAGTGGCTTCTTGAATGAACTGGTTCCTCCACAATACTTTAACAGAAGTGATTTCTTTGGTCGTGAATATGCAAACCTGATGATCAAGAATCTGAACTAGGATCTCTTCATACAACAAATTGTCTTTGACTCTAATACTTTATAGGAATAACTGATGCAGGGTCTCCCAAATACTTCTTAGGTATAGAAATGTTGAATACTAGATAGATAGAAGCTAACTTTGGTGTCAACTCCAATTCATATGCCATGTTACTAATCCTCATAATAATTTGGTACGGGCCAATATATCAGGGACTAAGCTTCCTCTTTTTCCCAAATCTCATTACTCTTCATGGGTGAAACATTTAGGTACACCCAATCACCTAACTCGAATTCCAAGTCTGTTCTTTTAACATTGGTATAGCATTTCTGTTAGCTTTGGGCTGCCTTTAGTCTCCTTTGAATAACTTTTATCTTTTTCATAGCTTGATGGACCAAATCAGGTCCTATCAATCCCATCTCACCAACTTCGGACCACCCAATAGGCGATCTACACCTCTTCCCACAAAGAGCCTCATATGGTGCCATTTGTATGCTAGCTTGGAAACTGTTATTATAAGAAACTTCAATCAACGGAAGTGATCATCTCAGTTACCTTTGAAGTCTATAACACATGCACTCAACATGTCTTTAAGAGTTTGTATGGTCTCTTTTTCCTGCCCTTTTATCTGATGATAGAAGGTTGTACTGAGATTCACCTTCGTACCAAATCCTTTTTGAAATGACTTCCAAAATTATGCCGTGAATTGGGTTCATCTATCTAAAATGATGGATAGGGAAACCCCATGTAATTTGAAAGTTTCCTTAATATAAAGTCTAGCATAGTCCTCAGCTATATCAGTAGTCTTGGCAAATAGGAATTGAGCTGACTTGGTCATTTTGTCTACTATTATCCATGTCGAATCATGTTGTCTATGAAATTGGTTAAACCTATTATGAAGTCCATGTTAATCATCTCTCAGCTTTACTCGGAATTTCAGTATTCTAGGCCACACCAAAAGGCCTTTAGTGCTCCACCTTAACTTGCTGGCAATTTGAGCATCTGGATACAAACTCTGCAATGTCCTTCTTCATGCCACCCCATCAATAAATCTTTCGCAAGTCTCTATATATTTTTGTTGCACCTGGATGAATAGAGTATATGACGTTATGAGCCTTAGCCAGAATCCTATATCTAAGACCATTAACACTCGGTACATATAGTCTGCCTTGGTATCTCAAAACTCCATCTCCTTTTTTTGCAAACACTAATACCTTTTTGTTTCTAAATAGCTTCTTTTAATTAGATAAATATGGGATCCTACTCTTGCTTCTCTTTCACCTCTATCAGTAAAGATGACTCTAACCCACTTTTTTTTTTTTATAATCACACACCTTCATCAGAATCCTCAATCTATACTCCTAGGCATGCTAGCTGTGCACTTTCTTAGTTAGTTCTTTCTTTTCATCCTCAATGTGTGCATTGCTCCCCAACCTACAAAAATATCAACAACTACATTTGCTTTACCTGGGTGATAGAGGATGCTCATGTCATAGTCCTTCAATAACTCCAACCATCTCCTCTGCCTCAAGTTTAGTTCCTTCTGACTGAATACATACTACAAGATTTTGTGGTCAATAAACACATCTACATGCCCACCATAAAGATAGTGTCTCTAAATTTTGAGAGCAAACACCACAATAGTAAGCTCAAGATCATTAGTTGTATAGTTATTCTCATGAGTCTTAAGTTGTTTGGAGGCATATGCTATCACCTTGCCTCTTTGCATCAATACATACTCCAAGCCAACTCCTAAAGCATCACAATATACAACAAAGCCATCGATTCCCTCGGATAGAGATAAAATTGAAGTTATAGTCAGCCTAGTTTTCAACTCTTGAAAACTCTTCTCACAAGCTTCAGACCATAGGAACTTCACCTTCTTCTAAGTTATCTTAGAAAGGGAGTTGAGATAGAAGAAAACCCTTGCTTAGTAAGAAACCTAAGATAGAAGAAAACCCCTCTACAAAATAATGGTAGTAACTGCGCTAAACCCAATAAACTCCTTATCTCTGTTAGAGGTATGGGCCTTGGCTAGTTCTTTACCATATCAATCTTTTGAGAATCAACTTGAATGCCCTCACCAGAAATAATATGACCCAAAAATGCGACAGATGCTAGCTAGAACTCATATTTAGAAAATTTGGCATACAATTGTTAGCCCTTAAGGGTCTGAAGGATAATTTTAAGATAGTTGGAATGCTCCTTCTCATTACGAGAGTAGATCAGGATGTCATCTATGAACACAATAATGAACCTATTTAGGTACTATATTAACACCTTATTCATAAGATCCATGAAAGTTACTTGTGTATTAGTCAGTCCAAATGACATGACTAAGAACTCGTAATGACCATAACGGGTTCTGAATATTGTCTTAGGAATGTTACTTATCTAAGTTTTAGTTGATGTTTCCTAGATCTAAGGTCTATTTTGGAGAAACAAGTAGCACCCTGGAGTTGTACAAACAAGTCATTAATTTTGGGAAAAGGATACTTATTCTTTATGGTGACCATGTTTAATTGGTGGCAATCTATGCACATTCTAAAAGAACCATCTTTTTTATGCACAAAGAGAACTCTAGCACCCTAAGATGAAACACTCGGTCTGATGAAACCCATATATAGAAGGTATTTTAGCTGCTCTTTGAACTCCTTTAACTCTGAAGGAGCTATCTGACACGGAAGAATAGATGTGGGCTGAGTATCCGGGAGGATGTTTATCCCAAGTTTGGGCTGAGTATTTGGAAGGACGTTTATCTCAAAGTCTAACTCCCTATCAAGAAGAACTCAAGGTAGATCGTCAGGAAAGACTTATAGGATCTTATTAATAACTAGAAAAGATTGGAGAAATAGTGTGTCGATATTGAAATCTTTGACTCTGACTAGATAGTATATACATTCTTTGGAAATTAACTTTCTAGCTATGAGATATGAGATGAATTGACACTTAGGCAAAGCTGAGCAATCCCTCCACTTTAAGACTGACTCACTGGGAAACTGAAACTTAACCACCCTGATTCTACCATCTATGGAGGCATAACAAGTATGAAGCTAGTTCATGCCTAGAATATGATGTCAAAATCTATCATGTCTAACTCAACCAGATTAGTTAAGGTATCTTTATGGTTGACTAACACTGGAAAACCCCTATAGACTCTTCAAGCTATAATAGATTCTCCAATATGAGTGGAAACACTGAAAGTCTCAAGACTACATTCTGGACTGATCTCAAACTTCATGGGTACATAGAGAGTCACAAATGATAATGTAACATTTAGGCCTAAAAATGCATAAACATCATAAGTAAAAACTTTGAGCATACCAGTAACTACATATGGTGAGTTCTTCTACTCCTGTTTGGTTGCCATGACACGCAGACGGTTTGTGCCCCCGCTTATCCCTAATGTAGCACCCCTATGAATTGGCTTATATTATAGTGCTGAAAAAACTGATTGAGATCTGTTATAATATTCTGCCTCCACTAGGAAACTCCTTCAAAGTATCCTACCTAACCACATCTAAAACATCCATTTGTACCCACAACACACTCTCCTAGATCATACCTACCATACCCCCTACAACTGGTTGCCCTAAAATTTGCGGTTTTGTAATTCTTGCTCATTCTTAGCCCTCGGTGCAGGTGTACTAGCAGATAAAGATGTTGGTACATATGTCTTAGGATGAAAGGATGAATGATTGACATTTCTACCCAACTTCTTACATATTTCCTGGCTTGATGTCTTGGCCCTCATAGTTCTAAATTCCTCCCTATTGTCATGACCTAAAATTAGATCGTGAATAAAGGAACCAAGTAAAAACAACCACAAGATCCTTAATTTAAATCCTAAAATATGGAGTCATAAGTATTAGAGCATCTAAAGTAATACGAATAAGTAAATATAAAGTTTTCTAATGAAGTCAAATACAAGGTTTGGAATAGAAAGCAATAAAGAAAGTCTCAAAAGATCCATGATGACTCCAAGTCTGAGCCTCACTGCTAGATGGAAGAAAACTCTGGCAGAATAAGATTAACTATCCGATCTCTATGGAAGATACAAAGCAGGGGTACGTACACTGAAATATACGCAGTAGATTCAATCGACTAGGTAAGAGAAATCAAACAAGTATGTAATAACGAAGAATCTCATCACCTGCATTAAAAGGGTTAGTGCACAATAAAGATTTATACAGATAGAATAAGATAATAGTATCAATGATGCAATGCAATGTAATGTATAAAAGTAATGCATGGGGTGGAATCACGACCCTCTCGGGCCGCTGTATATATCTACCGAGCTATGACTATGTAACACCTAGTGAAATGATGAAAATACCCCTAGAATTCATCTTACGCATAATGTGACTTCCCTTACTCCATTTGCAAATCCGGGAGGATCTGAAGAACTTTATTCCCTTACTCCATTTGCAAATCCGAGATCGAGTTTGTGATCAGTGCAAAAAATTGAGTCAGAAAATGGTCTCGGCTCGGCAAAACCTTAAAAAATGCAAATTATTTTTGTCCAAGTGAGCTTAAAATGGTGGGGTTTTCGTACCCCTTCCGAGACATAGAGTGGATGCAAAACTACACTTAGGAATTTTCCAAAATTTTTCAAAAAGTGAGAAATTCGCGAAAAAGTACTATAAAGCACTAGTGTGCATCGCTCACTAGTGCTATAAAGCACTAGTTCACATAGCTCACTAGTGCAGGAGTGAGGCAAATTTTGTTTTAAGGGGGGAGGGGTAATTCTGATTCTTTTCGCACCCCATATCCTAAACTAAGTCAGTTTTAATGCGATTATAGTCCCAAAAACGTATTTCTTCTTCACATTCATACGTTAAAAGCAAGAAACCCTCCCCAGAACTTCAAGCGTAGAATTCAAGGACATTGGAGCATTCAAGATTATTCTTTCAATATTACAAGAAGTCATTCCAAGGTATGTAAGGTCACCTTAAACCTACTATTTTGTGTATATTTTCAGAAATAGAAGTTATTTCACTCATGAACTTTCAAGAACTGTTGAGATTAAGTTCCCATAACTTGTGTGAAAGTACGTTAATTTCTATGGTACATATAGAGTCTTGATGAGTACTATAATTCTTGACTTCTATATTACATAATCAAAGTATTGTTACCAAGTTATATACATTTGTGCATAAGATTTATAACTATTGAAGTTTCTTGAAAATCTTGATAGTACTTAAAAAAAGAAAGACTAGTTTGAGAATCTTTAAGCTAAGGTCAAGAAGGGCATTTTTAAGAATTTATTTTCTGTATATTAGTCAAGAAAAATCTAGTTTAGTTTGGGTCACTGAGTTGATTCTAGCCCCCAGTCAAGTTAAAGAACTTAGTTGAGAAAAGTTTAAGAAAAGTTAAAGCTAGGCTAAGTCTCCGAAAGATAAGATTTCAAGAATTCATTCTTTAAAGGTTATGAGTTATATAGAATATTTTTGGGAGTAGTATTGATTGTCGATACGGGTGAGAGTAGAATAAATTAGTCGGACTCATAAACTATGTAGCCAACATAGGATAGAATTGTACTATGGTACCTTCTTTTTTAGCCACTAAGATGGCCCATATTTGGGATGGATCCACTCCCCTAGTTATTCGTCCCCTACCCTGGCAAAGTACGGGATGACTCTGGCAGCGTGGGTAAGATACTGTATCACCACGAAGCTCATAGTGGTGGTTGTCGATTAGAGAAACTCCCCAAGTTAAGAAACTAAGTTTTACTTATAAGTTTCAGCATATTATTTTTAGCATACAATTCTTATTATTATTATTATTATTTCATTATGTATTATGCTTATGTCTTTTGAGATGCATTATAATATCCCTATTAAATGTTTTGGCCATCTTACATATCATACATTTCACGTACTGACATCAGTAGAACCTGTATTATTTTATGATGTAGACGCAGGTGATAGAGCTCCTCAGCAGCAACTTTGTTAACGACTAGACAGCTTCCAGCCAATTGGTGAGGCCTATTTTCAGTCAGAGGCTCTTGAGTTATAGTGTTTCATTTCAACTTTTATTTTTAGTTCTGGCTACTTAGGGCCTGTCCTAGTAGTCCTTTCAGATAGCTTTAGTAGAGATTCCATAGACAAGGAGTTAGTACTTTAGTTCAAGTATATTTCAGATGTTGTTTTTGAGTTTTATATTCAGCTTATGCAGACAGTTTCTAAAGTAGCAGGTTAATTCTATTTAGCCTTTTCCATTATTGTTAAGTCTTCCACTGAGTAAGTAGCCAGGCCAAGCGGTACGCTTAGGGCCAAAAATGGTTCCCAAGTGCCAGCTACATCTAGGGTGTAGGCTCGGGGTGTGACAAACTTGGTATCAGAGTACAGAGTTTAAGAGTCCTAGGGAGTCTATGGAACTGTGTCTAGTAGAGTCTATATTATGGGTGTGAAGTGCGCCACATCTATAATAGGGAGGCTATGGGACATTAGGAAGTGTCATCATTACTTGTTATTCCTTGTCTCATGCTTCAGAGTATATCTCTATGAAGTCCCTTTCTAACTCGTGCGTTCACGCCGTCGTTTTTAGATCATGCATCCCTGCAGAGCTAACAGACCTGTCGAGGACGCCCAGCATGCTTCAGAGTATATCTCTATGAAGTCCTTTCTAACTCGTGCATTTGTGCCGTGTTTTTCTGATCATGCCTCTTTGCATAGCTAACTGACCAGTCAGGGGCAGAGGACGCCTAGGCAGAAGGAATGAAAACTAGCCTTAGAAAATATCAGAGAGGCCCAGCTGTGCCTGTGGGGCAGCCACAATAAGCTGACATATCTAATATTGAGCTTGGCTAGGCCATTCAAACTTTGGCTTAGGCAGTCACTACTCAGGGAGGTTGCCAGGGAGATGGCAGGAATGATGGGGTGGATACCGCCAGAGTTAGGGAGTTTCTGAGGTTGAACCCACTAGAGTTCACGGGGTTTGATGTGAGGGAGGATCTGAAGAACTTTATTGAGAAGCTCCAGAAGGTGTTTTAGGTGATGCGTATAGTTGATGTTGATTGAGTTGAGTTGGCTGCCTACTAGCTCAAGGGGGTAGCTAGACTTTGGTTCGATCAGTGGAAGAGGAGCAAGGCAGAGAGGGTGCCAACAATTACTTGGGCAATGTTTGAGGAGGCCTTCATGGGACAGTACTTTCCTAGAGAGATTAGGCAGGCCAAGGTGAGAGAATTTCTGAACTTGAAGTAGAGTGTATGGGAGAATAGCCTTAAGTTTACTCAGATGTCCCATTATGCTCCCGCTATGGTGGTGGATATGCGTACCAGGATGGATCTCTTCGTGTCTGAGATATCTCAAATTTTTAAGAGAGAGGGCAGGAATGCGATATTAATTGGGGACATGGATATAGCCCGTTTAATGACATATGTGCAACAGGTAGAGGAGGAGAAGATTCAGGATAGGGAGGAGTTTATAAGTAAGAGGGCCAAGACCTCAGGTCAAAAGTCAGGTAAGAAAGGGACTGGAGGGGGAGTTCACTCATCTTTCCAACCTAAGACAGCCGAACCAGCACTTTCATCTGCTAGTGCACTAGCACCGAGGATTAGAAATGAGAAGAGATCACAACATTGCAGGTTTTCGGGAAGCCAGTCATAGGGTAGCATAGCTCCAGGATCAAACTGCCATCCTACTTATGGTAAGTATGGTAAATCTCATCCCGAATAGTGCTTTATGGGCAGGAATGGTTGTTTCAAATGTGGTCAGGTTAGGCATTGCTTGAAGGATTGTCCTACGGGGAAGCAAAATATGAGAGACACAAGATCACAGACAGTCTCTTCAGCACTACAGGGTAAGCCACCTCACAGGGGTACTACAGCAGGGACAAGCGGGGGCACCAACCACTTGTATGCCATGGGCACCAAACAAGAGAAGGAAAACTCACCAGATATGATTATGGGTATGCTCAAAATCTTTACTCATGATATCTATGCATTACTAGACCCAGGAGTCACTTTGTTATTTGTAACCCCATATGTAGCAGTGAAATTTAGGGTTAATCCAGAATGTCTTCATGAGCCTTTCAGTATTTCTACTCCTATTGGAGAGTCTATTTTAGCCCAAAGAATCTATAGGGGATACCAGTCTCCATCTATCATAAGACTATTGTAGCTGATTTGGTAGAGTTAGATATGGTAGGGTTTGATGTCATCCTTGGCATAAATTGGTTTCATGCTGGGTATGCCTACACAGATTATAGAACTAGAGTATTCAATTTTCAATTTCCTAATGAACCATTCCTAGAGTGGAGGGGTTGCTCAGTCGTTCCTAAAAGTTAATTTGTATCATATCTCAAAGCTAGAAAGTTAATCTCCAAGGGGCATATATATCACCTAGTCATAGTTTAGGATTCTCGTGCCGAGGCACCAGCTTTTCAGTCTGTTCACGTTGTGAATGAGTTCCTAGATATCTTTCCTGAGGATCTTCCCGGAGTCCCTCCTAATAGAGAGATAGACTTTGGGATAGACACTCTTCCAGATACTCAGCCCATATCTATTCCCCCATTACCGCATAGCTCCTTCGAAGCTAAAAGAGTTAAAGTTGCACCTAAAAGATCTGTTAGATAAGGGTTTCATTAGGCTAAGCATCTCACTTTGGGGTGACCAAGTTCTCTTCGTGCATAAAAAAGACGGTTCTCTTCGGATGTGCATAGATTATCGTCAGTTGAATAAGATCACCATTAAGAAAAAGTATCCTCTAACCAAAATTAATGACTTATTCAATCAACTTCTGGGTGCTACCTATTTTTCCAAGATAGATCTTAGATCTGGGTATCATCAGCTTAAACTTAGAGAAAAAGATATTCCTAAGACAACTTTCAGAAACCGATATGGCCATTATGAGTTCTTGGTCATGTTCTTCGGGTTAACAAATGCACCAGCAGCTTTCATGGATCTTATGAATAGGGTGTTAAGGCCATACCTAGATATGTTCATTATTGTGTTCATAGATGACATCCTGATCTACTCTCGTAGTAAGGAGGAACATGCAGATCATCTTAGAGTTATCCTTTAGACCCTTAAGGATCAACAACTATATGCTAAGTTTTCTAAGAGTGAGTTCTAGTTGGAGTCAGTGGCATTTATCCTTTAGACCCTTAAGGATCAACAACTATATGCTAAGTTTTCTAAGTGTGAGTTCTAGTTGGAGTCAGTGGCATTTCTGGGTAGATTGTGTCTAGTGAGGGTATCCAAGTTGATTCCCAAAAGATTAAAGCAGTAAAAAATTAGCCAAGCCCCATAACTCCCATAGAGATAAGGAGTTTCTTGGGCTTGGCGGGGTACTATAGATGGTTTATAGAGGGGTTGTCTTCTATTTTAGTTTCCTTGACTAAGCTGACTCAGAAAAAGACTAAGTTCGAGTAATCAGAAGCTTATGAGAAGAGTTTCCAAGAGTTGGCAACTAGGCTGACCACAACCCCTATCTTATCCCTACCAGATGGAGTTGATTATTTTATGGTCTATTGTGATGCTTCCAGAGTAGGATTGAGTTGTGTATTGATACATAGAGGCAAGGTGATAGCATATACCTCCAAACAACTCAAGATTCAAGAAAAGAATTACCCAACTCATGATCTTGAGCTTGCTGCGGTGGTGTTTGCTTTGAAGATCTGGAGACTCTATCTATATGGTGGTCACGTGGATGTATTCATGGACCACAAGAGTTTGCAGTATGTGTTTAGCCAGAAGGAGCTGAACTTGAGACAAAGAAGATGGTTAAAGCTGCTGAAAGACTATGATATGAGTATCCTCTATCATCTAGGTAAAGGTAATGTGGTTGCAGATGCTCTTAGTAGGGTGGCCATGGGGAGCACAACTCATATTGAGGATGAAAAGAAAGAGTTAGCTAAGGAGGTTCACAGATTAGCCAGGGTACAGATTGAGGATTCTGACCAAGTGGAGCCATTGTCAAAAATGGGTCAGGTTCATTTTTGGTGGTAGAAGTCAAAGGAAAGCAAAATAGGGATTCCATTCTCCTCCAGTTGAAGGAAGATGTTCAGAAGTAGAAAGTATTAGAATTCTCAAAAGAGGGAGATGGTGTCCGGAGGTACCAAGGCAGGTTATGTGTGCCAAATGTTGATGGTCTTAGAGATAAGATCTTGGCTGAGGCTCATAATTCCAGATACACTATCCACCCTGGTGCAATAAATATGTATAGGGACTTGCGAGAAGTCTATTAGTGGGGTGGTATGAAGAAGGACATTGCAGAGTTCATGTCTAGATGCCTAAACTGCCAGCAAGTTAAGGTTGAGCACCAAAGGCCTTGTGGTGTAGCCTATAACATAGAGACTCTGGAATGGAAGTGGGAGATGATTAACATGGGCTTCATAACAGGATTACCTCGATCCCGTAGATAGCATGATTCGATATGGGTCATAGTAGATAGAATGACCAAGTCAGCTCACTTTCTCCCTGTCAAGACAACTGATACAACTTCACGTTGTGAATGAGTTCCTAGATATCTTTCCTGAGGATCTTCCCGGAGCCCTGTCAAGACAACTGATACAACTGAGGATTATGCCAGACTTTATCTTAAAGAGATTGTTAGGCTGCACGGGATCTCTATATCTATTATTTCAAAGAAAGGAGCTCAGTTTTGGAAGTCCTTTTAGAAAGGGCTTGGTACGAAGGTAAATCTTAGCACAACTTTCCATTCGTAAATAGACGGGTGAGTAGAGAGGACTATACAGACCTTGGAAGATATGCTGAGAGCTTGCGTGAAAGACTTTAAAGGTGATTGGGATGATCAGTTACCTTTGATTGAGTTCTCTTACAGTAACAATTTTCATGCTAACATACAGATGGCACCATATGAGGCTCTTTATAGGAAAAGGTGTAGATCACATATTGTGAGAAATTTATGATAAAGTGATAAATTCATGAAAAAGTGATAAAAAGCACTAGTGTGCATCGTTCACTAGTGCAGGAGTGAGGCAAATTTGGTTTTAAGGGGGGAGGGGTAATTCCAACTTTTTCCACACCCCATATCCTAAACTAAGTCAGTTTTAATACGATTAAAGTCCCAAAAACGTATTTCTTCTTCACATTCATATGTTAAAAGCAAGAAACCCTCCCCAGAACTTTAAGCTTAGAATTCAAGGACATTAGGGCATTCAATATTATTCTTTCAATCTTCCATGAAGTCATTCCAAGGTATGTAAGGCCACCTTAAACCTACTATTTTCGGTATATTTTCAGAAATAGAAGTTATTTCACTTATGAACTTTCAAGAACTATTGAGATTAAGTTCCCATAACTTGTGTCAAAGTACGTTAATTTCCATGGTACACACAGAGTCTTGATGAGTACTATAATTCTTGACTTCTATATTATGTAATCAAAGTATTGTTACCAAGTTATATCTATTTATGCATAAGATTTATGATTAATGAATTTTCTTGAAAATCTTGATAATACTTCAAGAAAAGAAACACTAGTTTGAGAATCTTTAAGCTAAGTTCAAGAAGGGCATTTTTAAGAGTTTATTTTTCTGCATATTAGTCAAGAAAAATCTAATTTAGTTTGGGTCACTGAGTTGATTCTATCCCTCAGTCAAGTTAAAGAACTTAGTCAAGAAATGTTTAAGTAAAGTTAAAGCTGGGCTAAGTTCCTGTAAGATAAGATTTCAAGAATTCATTTTTTAAAGGTTAGGAGCTATATAAAACATTTTTGAGAGTAGTGTTGAGCACCAATACGGGTGAGAGTAGAATAAATTACTCGAACTCATAAACTATGTAGCCAGCATAGGATGGGATTTTACTATGGTACGTTCCTTTGTAGCCACTGAGATGGCCCAGATTTGGGATGGATCCACTCCCCTAGTTATTCACCCCCTACCCCGGTAAAGTACGGGACGACTCTGATAGCTTGGGCAAGACATTGTATCACTATGTAACTCATAGTAGTGGTTGTCGGTTAGAGAAACTCCCCAGGTTAAGAAACTAAGTTTTACTTAATAAGTTTTAGCATGTTATTTTCAGCATACAATTATTATTATTATTATTATTATTATTATTATTAATATTTCAGTATGTATTATGCTTATGTCTTTTGAGATGCATTATGATATCCCTATTAAATATTTTGACCATCTTACATATCGTACATTCCAAGTACTGACGTTCTTAGGACCTACATCATTTTATGATGCAGATGCAGGTGACCGAGCTTCTCAGCAGCTGCTTCATTGAGGACTAGACAGCTTCCAGCCAATTGGTGAGGCCTATTCTCAGTCAGAGGCTCTTGAGTTATTGTGTGTCATTTCAACTTTTATTTTTCGTTCTGGCTACGTGGAGCCTGTCCTAGTTGTCCTTTCAGACAACTTTAGTAGAGGTTCCATAGACCAGGAGTCAGTACTTTAGTTTCAGTATATTTCAGATGTTGCTTTTGAGTTTTATATTCAGCTTATGCAGACAATTTCTAAAGTAGCGGGTTGATTCTATTTAGCCTTTTCCACTATTGTTAAGTCTTCCGCTAAGTAAGTAGCTAGGCAAGCGGTATACTTGGGGCTTGAAATGGTTCCCGAGTGCCGACCACGTCCATGGTGTAGGATCGAGGCATGACAGACTACTAGGTAGAACCCATAGAGGTCTCATCAAATCGTATATTGAAATTTCTCAAACTTGTCAACTCAGCGGATCTAGGGGTGTCATAATATCTCAACCTTGCCACGTTAACATGGTCAAGGGGTGTAAAAAGTAGTACCATCCCTCCTCTACTACCTCAAGAGGGTACCCTCGGCGTGGTCGACACTTGAAGAACCATTACTGATTCCTCAAGAGAACCACTTGGCCTCATCGTCACATCATATTCATTCGCAGAATATTACTCAAGAGAAGATATCAAATAAGTAAATAAATAAAACTATGATAACATAGTCTTAAATGGTCAAGTTTGAAAAAGTAAAAGTAACTCTTAACTTGTACTCAAGGTGTATGAAGCCTCTACTCTCATCTAAAAGGTGTCAAGACAAGTCTCAGGCTACCTCAATAGAAATAATGTCAATACTCAAGTAGAAGAAAAGAAAAGCTCCTCTGAAAAGCAAGCAGGGCTTACCAAACTTTGAGAAACAAGAAGTTGGACCTCAACGATGTGCTGGATGAAGTCCTCTCTCACCTGTATCTGCATTATTAACGATCCAGGCCCAGATAGACCTCAGTACATGGAATATGCTGGTATGTAAAATGACTCAAGAAACAATAAAGGCTCAAAATCAATTAGTCAACTCAACTCAAAATGCAGATCATCAACTCATGACTCAACTCAGTTAGAAATACAGGTTTTAAAGTTTAAAAAAATCACACTTTGAAAATAGACTCAATTTCATGCAGCTTAGTGTAAAACATTATGTTCTTAATCAAGTGTTGCTTGAAGTTTCTCTAACTGACATAACTCTCACCATCATAAGTTTAGTGATACACAATGAAGCCGACGTCATTGCAACACCCGTTCTAAATTTGCCAAGGTAAAAGACACCAACCTCTCTCTCTCGAATTCAAAGAGAATGTTTATTTTTCGGGACATGAGCCGCTAGAGTTAATTGCACGACTATCACAAGCTAGCAACATAGTTCTGGGGTGTTATCCTCTTACCCAACTCGGTGCTGAATACTCTTTCCAAGACTAAAACGTTCTTATGCCAATAAACTCAAAACTCATCTCTTTAGATTATGTCAAATCAACTGAACTCATTCACTCATCAACTCAAGTAATTAGGAAAAATTAACCATGCAATGCAATCAAAACTCAGACTCAAACTCAAACAGTCATTTAGAGTCTACTCGATCATACTCATGACATAATACAAGTAAGATGCTCAGTAGATATACACATATAGAAGCCATATGCTCCCCATGCTCAAGTATGCTCAATTTACTCAATTTAAATAACCACAGTCATAATCTCAACCTAATCAATGTAACAAATATTATATAGAGTAATGCCAAATAGGGTTCATAGTACTGAATGCAAGTTTTATACTCCAATTCCATATGACCAACATATAACTCATTTATTTACTTACAATTACGTCTAGAAACTCAAAATAAATGTAAGTAGCTCAAAGATTTGAATCATGAGACTTTCAATA
>DF358603.1:40866-59580 GCA_000787875.1 Solanum virginianum
ACTCAAAATAAATGTAAGTAGCTCAAATATTTGAATCATGAGACTTTCAATACTCAGTTCTTACACATGAACTCTACCAAATAAATGAAGGGCACGTGGACGGACTTAGTCCTACGCTTTAGAAAGCCTTACATACCTACAACTAGGAAGAACAATCAACCCTCTAACGCTCCTCAGGCTCGAACTCTAAAACCCTCTCTTTTCTCCCTCTTCGATGCTCTTCAGAAATGTCTAAGTGTATATGGAGAAATAATTAAAAATAATTTCAAAATGTCATAGATTTTAATTAAAGGGGATTAGAAAAAGATAAGAATACACTTCTTATAACTACCACAGGGACTATGAAACCTCATCTACAGGTCATGAATCAGCTTATGGGCAGTAAGTGACCTCTCGTGGTTGAGGTGTCCAAAAGTTTAAGTTACTAAAAATTGGAACTGAAACCTCTTTCTACAGGCTTACCTTGGGTTATGGGCCATTTGATCGCTCATAACTTAAGTTTCAGAAATCTTGGTTTCTGGGTCTTTAACCTACGAACGTGACTTAAGAGCCATAACATAGATTAGGGCCATTTGATAATTCATAACTCAATATTCTAGAAAGTTAATTCTTGAACCAACAAGCTACGAAACCTAATCTATGGGTCATAAAATTTTGTACGGTCCATGAAATATCTCGTACATGAGCCTCAAACTTGGAGAATTTCACCAAGTTAGCTAGGTGACCTACAAGATCTCTTTTATGGGTTGTAGGTGATACTACAGGCCGTAGGTGGCCTTCGTGGTCTTTCCTCTAGTGACTTTTATGTATTATTTTTCTCAGCTCTCTAGCCATATACTCAGACTGGGTGAAATTAATTTTGGGGTATTACAATCTTAGAAAGTGGTACATCTACCCTTGATACCTTAATGTAGGCAAGGAATTTATAAAAAGTGGTAAATTATCCCAACCCTGCTACCTCAGTGTAGTCGACGAGTGGTACAGATGCAATATGATATGAGTGCATGCCAATGCTACAATTTAAATATATATAATAGCAATACAAATAATAATGGATATGTACAATAGCCTGAACATAAAAAAGACTATGTCAGGTACATCAGCTAGTACCATAATGCCATTAATATGTCTTATATCACCACTCTCTCATCAATAATCAAAATATTAATAAAACTTGACTTTGCAAGTCTCAATTATGCTCATAAGTCTCGTGTATATCACAACTATCATCAATTTATCATCAAACTCTCTAAATGATATCACAAGTCTCACACTATCACAATAATAATCAAACTATATCAAATCTCAAGATTTCATCTCAAATTATCAATAGAGTCATAATTTACTCAAATTTTTAGCATAATCGGTAGCACATTTCCATAACAATTCTATCATATCAATCCAATTACTCATAAACCAATCTAAATCTTACAATTACCATATGAACATATTCAATAACTTAAGCCAATTCATTCTCTAATATCCTTAGCCAAGCTCCATTCTTCTTGTTGAATAGCTGATCGAGGATCCTTTATATTTTATGAGTTGATTTGCACCTTATCATATGAGCAAATAAGGTGGAGGATATTGACTTGTTATGGATGAACTCTGCTTTTGCATTTATCTGCTTCGACTTCTTATATGTACTTTTATTTTTCAGTCCACCGATAGGGAGACTTGTGTTGCTCCCATTAATAACATCCCAAAATTCCTCACCCACAAGGTATGATTCCATACATGTCTTTCATACCTTGTAATTAGACTGGTTCAACAACTCCATTTCCAGTCCATTAACATGACCACTAAAATTCATTTGGCCAAACCAGTTGAATCAACCACGAAGCCGATCTTGAAATAAATTCGCAAGTCAATATACGACTATAGCTCTGATACCATGTAGAGAAATATTGTAGAAGAAAAGTATAATTGGGAGACCTTCTGCTAGCCCAAGATTGTTAACTAATATCGAAAGATTCAACTAAAGAAGAGAAAACTTTGTTATGAGAGAAGACTACTTGAATTGGATTCAATTTTTGATTGCTTGGTTTTTGGGTTGGTTACAAATGAATATCATCATCCCTATTTATAGTTGTGGAGGGATGGGTCTAGATATCATTCTAGATATATCTACAAAAATATCTAGATATTATCTTATAAATATCTAACAAAAATCTAAATTATTCTATAATCTACTACAAATATCTTGCTAGAATATCTATAAGAAAATTCTAGTAACTTTATCTTCTACTCTAGAATATCTAGATACTTCTACAAAATATTTATCCCAAATACTACACTAGATTATTCTAAAAACTAATCTATAATATTTTAAACAATCATCTCTGATTTTCACAGGTTTCAACACTCTACTCAACTTAATATAACTTATGTTATTAGCAGATTGAGCAGATATACTCATAATCCTAATAATGAATTGAACACTAAATTGTTCTTCATCATTTGGTAATATGTAATAAAGTATTATGATTGATATTTGTATTTTAATAGATTACTTTTGTGAATGTAAAAGTGTGGTGCCCATGGATAACGTGGCTACAGCTTTTATCCTAGTATTGGAGCCCAAGGGTTACATTGAAAAAAATAATCAGACAAATCAACAAAATTATATAACATGTATCTTCTTGTCTTAATCTAACTAATCTACTTTTAAAGACCAAAAAGAAATAACAACAAAGAGATGAACTCATCACACCGCACTAACAATAAGGTTCAAATTCAATTCATTAGTACACAAATCATCCCACCAACGGACTACACTACTATTTGATTTTATTTGACTAATACTTTGTTTTTATTTGATATCTTTCTTGCAAAACTTAAACTATACATTATTTTGCTTGATTGATTGGTACGTAAGTGTAATATTATTTGAAAAACTGACGTGTTGCTGGAATGACTTCCACTAATTTTCTTGTTATATTATTTACCAGACAGAAATTCTTTTCCCTATTGCCACGTATTGGTTGGATTTCCTTAATTGTAACGTCTTCCACACCTAATTCCACCATTTTCTCTACTTAGACATTCAGCATTATTCAGTACTCATAATTCTAAGCTTTACACCAGGTGATTAAAGATATGTATGATGAATTCATGGTTTATGTTTTGGAAAAACACAATTTTATTGATAAGTAATATAGGTACAAATCTGTTTCTTCTTTGATTCTTTTTTCATAAGATTTTTTCATTATTCGAGGACTATTAGTGGTGTATTTCTCGAATTATGATGATTTGGACTTGATCACCATGAAAGGATTTATGTAGATCTTCTTGAAGTATCCGAACAAGGATGATTTGGACTTGATAAGGATTTGTGTTGATCCATTTGAAGTATTCGATTATCATGACGAATCTAATATTGCGCAAGAGTTTGTGAGATTTCTGAGATCGTATGATGGATTCAAGATTAAAATAAAGATAGTGAAAAATAATTCAGAATATTTTCCAATATTGATTGGGTTATATCAAGGATCGAATTTTAGTCTATTTTTGTTTGTCTTGACAATAAAATGAATTGACACTGCATTTAAGGTGAACTGACGTGATGTATATTATTTACAAATGATAAAATACTGATTGACGAGTCTTGTAGCGGGGTTAATGTTAGATTGGGGTTTTGAGTCAAATCTTGGAGTCTAAATAGTTCAAAATAAGTTGGACCAAGATTGAATACTTAGAGGAGCAAGTTCTGTGATGCAATGCAGGAGGTTAGTATGGAAGTGTGTCTTATAATACCCAGATCATCCTCAAGAGAGAATGTATTAAGTATTTTGAGTCTTTAATTCAAGATGACGGGGAGATTGACAATGATGTCGTATATTATATTGATGCGGGATGGGATAACTATGAACTCATCTATGGAGTCTTATGTGATAAGAAGGTACCACATTGACTTAAAAATAGGTCCTACAAAGTGGTGATTTGGATCGACTATGTTGTACGATTTGGAGTGTTAGTCATTAACTCTCATGTTCAGATGACAAAAGTTAAGGAAATAATTACGATTGTTGTGCAGATATATTAGAGAGATAAAATTAGGAATTAAGACCTAAGGAAAAAACAGTAGTGGCCTTCGTGGTAGTTAAGATGAGGAAAGTAAAGTTGAGATTATTTGGGCATATGAAAAAAAGAAGTGTGGATGTCCCAATGATAGGTGTGACAGGTAATCGGCAATGGTGAATGTTCGGAGTGGTAGAGATAAACCTAAAAATATTGGGAGAAGGTAATTAAAATAAATATGACAATCTTGAGTTTATCAAGGACATAACCTTATAAAGGAGGATTTGAAGTTCACATATTAGAGTGGAGGTTAGTAGTTGAGAATTCTATGACTTTTTAGTAATGCAGATCTACCTACATTCTTACCAGTAGTATTACTATATCACGACCTAAAATCGGATCGCAACTATAGAGAGTTAAGTAAAGTAAAAGCAATCACAACATTCAAACGAAATCTCAAAACCTGGAGTTATGAGTACAAGAGCATCTAAGATAGTACAAATAAATAAATACAGTTGTCCCAATTGAAAATAAAATATTGTCTATATAGGAAAAATATAGTTTAATACAGAAGTCAACAAACGAAAGTCTCAAAGAAACAACGGCTACTCGAAGTCTGATCTTCATTGTTTTGTATTGCATGCCATATCATTGCATTACTTGTGGTAGTTTTTGATTAATTTAATTAAATGTGAACATTATTTGCGTTGATCTTCATTGTTAGATCTGATAATAAAGATAGTTGTTGATGGAATACAGTCAACTACCCTATTGATGTCTCCCAAGTTATACCTTCTTTTTAGAGGATAAAGCGGCCACTGTCAAAATATAGAATCTAAAAAAGGTCAGGGTCGAACCCACAGGGAATACGTAAACCCAAGTCAAATCTAGCAATATGTAACTTGAGTAGTCAACCAATTCAACTACCCAAAAAGAGGGGGTTTGCAATAATAAATGATAAAAGTAAACTAACTAATACGAGAGAAAATCAATAATAGAGAGAAACTAGGGTATTGTGCTCCCCATAATTTCCAAACTCAATATCCCCCAATCACTAAGCCCTTTTGTCAAAGGTGAGAGGCAAATTTCATTATGCGACTTGGCCCATCTTCATAGTGTGCATTACTAACCATCACCTATAAGTCCAATACAACCCCTCCTTTTCCAAGTTTGGTTTATTAAATGAGAACACATCAATCGAATCCTGTTAATTAATCTCTTTTCCTATTCATTACTACCTTGGTCCAGTCATGTGATAACCCGTTAGGTCATTTAGATGACTTTTGATTTTATCAAATATCCTTCTCGTAAATTTAAATTGGACAAGGTATGGTACAATTGTTGAATAATAGAAATCATTAAGACACTTTATGACTTGCATTCCATACGAAAAGAAATATAAAACTGTATTGGACAAGTTAGACTCCGTGTTTTATTTTTTTGGTAATGGCAAAGTTAGGTCTTGCTTTATTTTTTTAATGATAGTGGAGAGGTTAGGCCTTGTTTTATTTTATTTTTTTATTGTAGTGGAAAGGTTAGGTCTTGCCTTTTTTTTATGATAGTGGAGAGGTTAGGTCTTGCTTTAGTTTTGTAGTGTAGTGGCTAAGTCAAATTTGCAGCATTTTGTTGGAATAAAAAAAAGAGAGAGAATTGCTTCATTTCTTTTTCTGCTATAAATAGCAGAGGAAGTAATAGCAGTAGCAATACTATCAAAGAAAAAATTTAGCTTTGAGACTAATTACAAAAGGTATCATTTCGGAAGTTGAATTCGAGATTTATCCATTTGGTAGAATTGTTCGAGTGCGGTTCCGGCATCGAGGTAGGTTTGCCTATCCTTCTTTGAGATTGAGATTGAGTTATTGAATATTCATATGTTATAATTTATGGAATGAAATCGTATTATGCGCTGAATGTTTTTTTTATAATATCCGTATGAATTTTTTTTAATTATGTATACGATTATTTATTTATTTATTATTTCATTTTGAAAGAAACAGAAAATAAAAATATAAAAGGATAAAATGAACTTGCCAAATAATTTTTTAATACTACTCAACTAAAGAACTAGGTGAAAAATTGAGCTGAATATTGATATGGGAAATTACGCATGGCACTGTACGTGTGCCTTTATATATAAAAAAACTAAAGTACGTTGAACATGTGTAAGATATATATACTATTTGATCCAATTACGGTGACCGCACTTTTGTTATAAAACTAATTAATAAAATATTTATTTTAATCTATTAAGCTGTTTGCTTGAATTTCCTTCTATAATTTTTTATTTTTAATTCATTTTACCTCCAAATCTCTTTATTTTTGTGTTAAATCAATTCTACAAGTTAATCGCACTATCTAGTATAACTCATAAAATTTGTACTCAAAAAGGATAAACAAAAAGTATTAATTATGAGACAAATAATGACCAAAAATATGTACTTTTGACATAATGTTGAGCATAAAATTGAGAATCATGACTAAGAGGGGAAATGATAATTTTTAAAAGGCGATGGAGAAATTTTAAAGAAAGCAATATCCCAAAATGTATAAAAGAGGATGACTATATAATTACTAACCTGAAGAACTTTGATAATTATTGTACTTATTAAGTGAAATATTGCTTTTATAATTGTATCTTGACTGCATACATCCTCATACTACATGTTATGATATTTTGGGAAATTGTAAATGGTGACTCATATCATGAGTCCTTGATCACGCTCACTTAGATGGCAAGGTGGTTGATACAATGTGATTCATTTCATGAGTCCTTGATCACGCTCGCTTAGGTGGCAAGGTAGTTGATACAATCTGATTCGTATCATGAGTCCTTGATTATACTCACTTAGCTGGTAAGGTAGTTGATATAGGGATATTATTATTATGAGTCCTTGACCATGAGTCAGGTGGCAAGGTAGTTGATATATTGAGATGATGTAGGACAGGATGTGCAACAGTCTTGATTCCACCTTGCATTGTATTGCATGCCATATCATTGCATTACTTGTGGTAGTTTTTGATTAATTTAATTAAATGTGAACATTATTTGCGTTGAGCTATATAAATTTGCGGCGCCGATGCAGGACGGGTTTTTATTGCTGGTGAAAGCATTTCATAAATTATTTCATAGTTTATTCAATTTCTGATTCCCAGTCGGTTAAACTTACTGGGTACATATTATGTGTACTCACCCCTACTTCTTTCTTCCCCATAGATTCTTGTCAGGATTACTCACACGGGTAGTTGATTTACTCGCTTAATCGGGTCATGGTAAATCTAATGGTGAGATTAAAGGGCTTTGAGTTCCATTATATTCTATCCTAGTTGTATAGTCTATATTTTTGTTTGAAGACTATAATGTACTTATTCATTCATGTATGTACTAGATGTTCTCTACATTTGTGGCACTAGGTTCTAGAATATGATTTTCATCTATTAAGTTTTTTCGTTAAATGTATTTTATCTTCGGGTTTTGAAATTTATTTGGCTCCGTCATTATACTCCTATTTTGGGTCATGACAAGTTTGGTATCAAAGCTCTAGGTTCACCAGTCTCACGAGTTAAAAAGCAAGGTGTCTAGTAGAGTCTCGCGGATTGGTACATAGATGTCCATATCTATCTTCGAGAGGCTATAAGATACTTGATTAGGAATTCTCTTTTCATTAATTCCTTTCGTGTGATTTGTTCATATTCAAGTTTTGTATGTCTCTAATCCATTCTTTCTGTATAGATGCTGAGGACTAGAGTTAGTAATACCGAGGATGAGTCTTTACCTACTGTCCAAGCCCCATCCAGAGGGCAAGGTAAGGGCCGAGGCTTAGGTCGTGGCAGAGCTAGAGGTCGAGGCCAGGCTAGGGGAGAAGCACCAGCACAAGGTCAGAACAAAGGAACCTCACCTGAACCAATTGTTGACCCAATTTCTCTGCAGCAGGCTGAGGATCCAGTTCAGCCTCCTGCTACCTCTAAGGGTACACTAGTGTTACAGGAGTTATTAACGCGATTGTTGGCAAGGTTGGAAGGTACCCCTACTACTAGTAATCTTCCAGGTATTGCAACCCGTGTTATACATTTTAGTCCTTCATAGCTAGCTTAGGGACCTAGTATGGGATTCTAGACCCCGAGTCCATTTCCCATGCCTTTTATTGCACCTCCAAGGTTTTTAGCCCCGCTAATTTTCGCTAGTGCTGCTATGTCCTTGTCTGAGCAGAAAAGTTTTGAAAGATTTATCAGATTGGCTCCTCCCAAATTTAATGGTATAGCTAGGGATGGGGCATATGACTTTTTTACAGAGTGTCACAATAAACTGTTTAATTTGGGTATTTTGGAGGTCCATGGGGTAGCTTATACATCTTATCAGTTCACAAGCATGGCCAATGAGTGTTGGAGGTTAGTTATGGCCTGAAGGCCTATCGGTGCTCCAGTAATAAGTTGGGAACAGTTTACTGAAATCTTTCTTGAGAGATTTGTACCCTATAGTCTTTGGGATAGGCATCGTGACACGTTTGATAGACTAGAGCAGGATTTTATGACTGTGTCCCAATATGAAGCATGATTCCATGAGCTTTCCCGCTATGCTATGTCTGGTATCCCCACAGAGTTTGAGCGAATTCGTCAATTCATAAAGGGATTATCAAGCCATCTCCAGGAAGCTACCGCATCTATTATGTTATCTGGTAGTTCCTTTCAAAGTATTGTTGATCATGCCAGGATAATAGAAGGCATCAGTCATGCACGACAGGGTCATAGTAGGGGGTCCTACAGTCAAGGTTAGTTTGGAGGTCATACACCCAAAGATAGGAATCTTCAAAGACAGGGCGCTCAGAGTTACCAGGGAAGACCGATTCATGTAGCTATTTTAGGTGCAGATAATACTAATAGGTCCAGAGGTTCTTACGTATGTGATGAGTTTGGTCATAAGGCCTAGGATTGCCCCAAGCGTGCTCCTGCTTCTTTTCCATCGGGGGCACAGATAACTCGTTATACATCAGCTTCAGCAACTAGAGGTACTTTCACAGAGTGCGAGAGGTGGTACTAGGGGTGCCAAGGGTGGAGCTCGAGGTAGCACTCCTGGTAGAGCACAAGCCAATGGTGAACGTCGAGTATGTTATGTCGTTCTAAGTCAAACCGAGGCACAAACATCTGATATTGTGATCATAAGTATTGTTTTAGTTTTTCATCATTCAGCTTTAGAATTATTTGACCCTGGATCTACCTATTCATATGTTTCAACTTATTTTGCTACTGGTATTGATGGATTGTGTGAGCCTTTTGATGTGCCTATTTGTGTTTTAACTCCGGTAGGTGAATCCTTAGTGGTGGATTAGGTATATCGGGATTGTATAGTAGTAATCTCAGGTAGGGAGACCCAGGCTAATCTGATTCTCCTGGACATGATAGACTTTGATGTTATTTTAGGAATGAATTGGTTGTCTTCTTATCATGCAATCATTGATTGCTATGCTAAGACTGTGACTTTAGCATGTGTTGGGTTACCTAAGTTAGTATGGTCAAGTGCTCCTAGCTCTTATCCTAAGGGAGTGATTTTTTATGTTCATGCTCATGGGTGCTTATCTTATTTGGCTCACGTACGAGATAATTCTAAGGAGTTATCTTCTTTTGAGACCACAAGGGTAGTAAGAGAGGTCATAGATCTGTTTCCTACCGACTTGCCTGTTATTCCCCCAGAACGTGATATCGACTTCGCTATTGATGTGGAACCAGGTAGTAAGCTTATTTTCATCTCCCCTTATCGGATGGCTCCTGCAGAGTTAAAGAAATTGAAGGAGCAATTAGAAGATCCGTTAGAGAAATGGTTCATTCGGCCTAGTGTGTCACCTTAGGGTGCACCAGTGTTGTTTGTGAAAAAGAAGGATAGTACTATGAGAATGTGTATTGACTATCGTCAATTGAACAAGGTGAGCATCAAGAATAAGTACCCCCTGCCACGTATTGATGACCTGTTTGACTAGTTACAGGGTGCTTTAGTATTCTCTAAGATTGATTTAAGGTCGGGGTATTATCAATTTAGGGTTCGGGAGTCAGATATCCCAAAGACTGCTTTTAGGACTTGGTATAGGCACTATAAGTTTGTAGTTATGTTATTTGGGTTGACTAATGCCCCCATGACTTTTATTGAATTGATAAACCGAGTGTTTAAACCCTATTTGGATTCATTTGTAATTATGTTCATCGATGACATCCTAATATACTCTAAGAGTAAGGAAGACCATGATCGTCAATTGCGAACCATGCTCCAAAGGTTGTGTGAAGAGGAACTTTATATAAAGTTCTCTAAGTGTGAGTTTTGGCTTGAGTCTATAGCTGTCTTGGGTCATGTAGTACTAAGGATGGCATTATGGTTGACCCAGCCAAGATTACAATGGTTTGTGATTGGGCGAGACCCACTTCAGTAACTAAAATTCATAGTTTTCTTGGACTAGCAGGCTATTACAGTCGATTTGTTCAAGGGTTCTCCTCTATCGCAGCCCCTATGACCAGGCTTACTTAGAAGGAAGTAACATCTTCATGGACTGATGAGTGTGAGGCAAGCTTCCAAAAGCTTAAGAAGATATTGACATTAGCTCCTATCCTAGCCTTACCTGAAGAGGGCATGCCTTTTGTCGTTTATTGTGACGCTTCTGGTATAAGCTTAAGTGGAGTGTTGATGCAAAAGGGGAGGGTTATAGCCTATGCTTCACGGCAACTGAAGGTTCATGAGAGAAACTACCCTACCCATGATCTTGAGTTGGCTGTAGTAGTATTTGTGTTGAAATTGTGGCAGCACTACCTTTATGGGGTATATTGTGAGATCTACACTAATCATCGCAGCCTTAAGTATATTTTCTCTCAGCCTGATCTGAACATGAGATAGCGTAGGTGGTTTGAGTTGCTAAAAGACTATGATATCTCTATCCTTTATCACCCTGGCTAGGCTAATGTAGTAGCTGACGCTTTGAGCCGAAAGGCTTCTAGCATGGGTAGTTTGGCATTTCTTAGGGCGGAAGAGAGGCCTTTAGCTTTAGAGGTTCAGTTTTTGGCTAGACTTTTGGTTAGACTTAATATCTCCCTACCTCATAGTATGTTAGCCTTCATTGAGTGAGGTCTACATTGATGGATCAGATTCGTGCTCACCAGTTTGATGATAATAAATTATGTGTGATTCAGGACAAGGTGTTGAGAGGTGAAGCTAAATCAACTTTTCTTGATTCTAAGGGAGTGTTAAGGATTAATGGGCGCATTTGCGTACCAAAGGTAGGTGATTGGGTTCGCTTGATCTTGGAAGAAGCTCATTATGCTAAGTATTCCATTCATCCAGGCATGGCAAAAATGTTCCATGACCTAAAGCAACATTATTGGTGGTGTGGGATGAAAAGGGACATTGCAGAGTTTGTTGCTAAGTGTCTGAATTGCCCATGACCTGAAACAACATTATTGGTGGTGTGGGATGAAAAGGGACATTGCAGAGTTTGTGGCTAAGTGTCTGAACTGCCAGCAAGCTAAGGCTGAGTATCAAAAACCAGGAGGTCCAATGCAGAGGATGCCTATACCTGAGTGGAAGTGGGAGCGTATAACAATGGATTTTGTGACTGGATTACCCGTGACATCGGGTAAGTTTGACTCAGTTTGGGTGATTATAGATAGGTTGACTAAGTCAACTCACTTCATTCTGGCGAGACCAACCACAGTACGGAACAGCTAACTAAAATATATATACATGAAATTGTTAGATTACATGGGATGCCTATCTCTATTGTGTCAGATCGAGGTTCAGTGTTCACCTCTCACTTTTGGAAGGCATTGTAGCATGGTTTAGGTACACGATTAGACATGAGTTCAACATTTCATCCCCAGACCGATGGCTAGTCCGAGTAGACTATTCAGGTGTTGGACGACATACTTAGGGCCTAGTGTAATTGATTTTGGTGCTCAATGGGATCAACACTTGCCCTTAGCAGAGTTTGCATATAATAACAGTTAACACTCTAATATTCAGATAGCACCAATTGAGGCATTATACGAGCATAGGTGTCGATCACCCATTAGATGGTTCGACTTAGTCACCGTTGATACATTAAACACTGACCTGCTCAGAGATGCTATGGAACGAGTACACCTGATTTAGAGTCGACTGTTAGTAGCCCAGAGTCGGCAAAAAAGCTATGCTGACAAAAGAGTTCGTCCTTTGGAATTTATGCTAGGCGATCATGTGTAGTTGAAGGTTTCACCCATGAAAGGTATGATAAGGTTCAGAAGAAAAGGTAAGCTTAGCCCAAGGTGTTATTGGTCTGTTTGAGATTATGAAAATAGTAGGCGAGGTGGCTTATGAGTTGGCTTTGCCACCTAGATTATCAACTATCCATCCAGTGTTACATGTCTGAGAAATGGTTCATTCGGCCTAGTGTGTCACCTTAGGGTGCACCAGTGTTGACAGTGACGACATCGGCCTATTGAGGAGAAGACTTAGGAAATAGAGTCCGACATGCGAGCAAAATACCCACATCTCTTCAAAACTTCAGGTACTTTCATTTACCTTATGTTCGAGGACAAATATGACTTTTAGTGGTAGATGATATGATGACCTGTTAGGTCATTTAGATGACTTCTTATTTTATCAAATATCCTTCTCGTAAATTTAAATTGGACAATTTAAGGTACAATTGTTGAATAATAGAAATCATTAAGACACTTTGTGAATTGGATTCCATACGAAAAGAAATATATGACTGTATTGGCCAAGTTAGATTCCGTGTTTTATTTTTTTGGTAATGGCAAAGTTAGGTCTTGCTTTATTTTATTTTTTTATGGTAGTGGAGAGGTTAGGTCTTGCTTTTTTTTTTTTAATTGTAGTGAAAAGGTTAGGTTTTGCCTTATTTTATTTTTTATGGCAGTGGAGAGGTTAGGTCTTGCTTTAGTTCTATAGTGTAATGTCTAAGTCAATTTGCAGCATTTCGTTGGAATTAAAAAAAAGAGAGAGAATTGCTTCATTTCTTTTTCTACTATAAATAGCAGGGGAAGTAATAGCAATACTATCAAAGAAAAAAATTTAGCTTTGAGACTAATTGCAAAAGGTATCATTTCGGGAGTTGAATTCGAGATTTATCCATTTGGTAGAATTGTTCGAGTGCGGTTCCGGCATCGAGGTAGATTTGTCTATCCTTCTTTGAGATTGGGATTGAGTTATTGAATATTCATATGTTATAATTTATGGAATAAGATTCTATCATGTATTGAAAAATTTTCGTTCTTTGAGATTGGGATTGAGTTATTGAATATTCATATGTTATAATTTATGGAATGAAATCGTATTATCCGCTAAATTTTTTTTATAATATCCATGTGAAAAAAACTTTAATTATGTATACGATTATTTATTTATTTATTTATTTTGAAAGAAATAGAAAATAGAAATATAAAAGGATAAAACGGACTTGCCAAATAATTTTTGAATACTACTCAATGAAAGAACTAGGTGGAGAATTGAGCTGAATACTGATATGGGAAATTGCGCGTGGCAATGTACGTGTGCCTTTATAAAAGAAAACAACTAAACTACGTTGAACATGTGGTAAGATATATATACTATTTGATCCAATTACAGTGACCGCACTTTTGTTATAAAATTAATTAATAAAATATTCATTTTAATCCATTAAGCTGCCTATCTGAATTTCCTTCTATAATCCTTTATTTTTAATTTATTTTAGCTTCAAATCTCTTCATTTTTGTGTTAAATTAATTCTACAAGTTAATCACACTATCTAGTATAACTCATAAAATTTGTACTCAAAAAGGATAAATAAAAAGTGTTAATTATGAGATAAATGATGACCGAAATTATGTACTTTTGACATAATCTTAAGGATAAAATTGAGAATCGTGATTAAGATGGAAAATGATAATTTTTAAAACGTGATAGAGAAATTTTAAAGAAAGCAATATCCCAAAATGTATAAAAGAGGGTGAATATATAATTACTAACCTGGAAAACTTTGATAATTATTGTACTTATTGAGAGAAATATTGCTTTTATAATTGTGTCTTGACTGAATGCATCCTCATACTACATGTTATGATATTTTGAAAAATTGTAAATATTGACTCGTTTCATGAGTCCTTGATCACGCTCACTTAGGTGGCAAGGTAGTTGATACAATGTGATTTGTATCATGTGTACTTGATCACGCCTACTTAGGTGGTAAGGTAGTTGATATAGGGAGATTATTATCATGAGTTCTTAACCACGAGTCAGGTGGCAAGGTAGTTGATATGTTGAGATGATGTATGACAGGCTATGTGACAGTCTTTATTCTACCTTGCATTGCATTGCATGCCATATCATTGCATTACTTGTGGTAGTTTTGGATTAATTTAATTATATGTGAACTTTATTTTGGTTGAGCTATATAAATTTACGGCACTGATGCAGGATGGGTTTTTTTTGCAGGTGAAAGCATTTCATAAATTATTTCATAGTTTATTCAATTTCTGATTCTCAGTCGGTTAAACCTACTGGGTACATATTATGTGTACTCACCCCTACTTCTTTCTTCCTTACAGATTCTTGTCGGGATTACCCAAGCAGTAGTTGATTTACTTGCTTAATTGGGTCACGCTAGATCTAATGGTGAAACTCAAGGGCTTCAAGTTCCATTAGATTCTATCCTAGTTGTGTGGTCTTTATTTCTGTTCGAAGACTATAATGTACTTATTCATTCATGTATGTACTAGATGTTCTCTACATTCATGACACCAGATCCTGGAATATGATTTTTATCTATTAAGTTTTTCCATTAAATGTATTTTATCTTGGGGTTTCAAAATTTATTTGGCTCCATAGTCATAATCCTATTTTGGATCGTGACAAGTCAGTAACACTAGGCGAGTTCTAATGTTGGCCACCACTAGAAAACATGAAGAGAGTTAATTAATACATGCATATACATCTTCCAAGAATCGTGAATTATCCGATTTTACTTTGTTAGTTCTTCAAGGTTCCCACAACCCTAGTTATGGATTTAGCTACTTATGCTAAGTGTAGATGAAGAGATTATGAATTGAGAAGACATAATTGAACACTTACACAATTGAATTAAGATCAAGCAAATTCAATGTCAATGAAAATCACAAGCTTGTAGATTGAATTAAAGTACAAGTGTTCTTAAAGTCTCTCTCACAATTTCTCTCTAAGAATATTGAGTCATGAGAGTGTTAGGTCTAAACTACACAAAACGTACATGAACTAACTTCCCTTTTATCGAAAAATAACCATAGCAACCTATTTATAATAATTAAAAACAAGCCCTAAACAGATTAGGAAAGCTGGTCAGCACGCCATATAAAAGCAACTTTATGACTCGTATTGTCCTTTACAACTCGTAGTCAGTGTTTCGTAATTAGCTACTAAAATTTTGGACTTCTTATTTATGACACCCCTTTACAACTCATAAGGTGGTTTATGACCTATAAAGGGAGTTTCGTCTGATAACTTTTCTGCAAGTTCACTTCTCTGACCCTCAAGGCACGATAGGTATTCTACGACTCATAAACTGCTTCATGACTTGTCTGCATGTTCGTAGACTTCAACTTCAGCAAATAGCCCCTCACTAGAAATCATCAAGAAACCTTCCTATGAGCAGTAAAATGGTCTGTGACCCATAGAGGATCTCGTAAAATAGCAAAAAGCATCACCTTCTGTAATTTTTCCCTAAATCATGGCCAACCTATAATCCTGCGAATCTAAACACAAAAACACATAAAAACAACTAAAGTCGCATTAAGAACACACAGAATCCCAAGTTTTAAGCATAAAAAATGTTGTATTTTGGTTGTACATCACCTGTGGGGTCCCTATGCTTGATCTTCAGAGAGGAGACAACGTAGGTGTGGTACACCAAAATATATCTAGTAGGTTCAACCGACTGGATAGGAGAAATTGAATAAGCATGTAATAACTTATAGTCTCTACCACCTACATCATAAGGTTAGTACATGATATATACATAATAAGAGCAGATAAAGATAGTAATGCAGTCAATGATGCAATGCAAATAAGATGAATGAATGCAATGACATTGCAAGCCATCATAAGGTGGAATCATGACTGTCGCAGGGCTGATGTACACATCTATCGAGCCAAAGCTACTAGATAGAACTCCAGGGCATCGCATGCCATATATGTGCAATCACGACCATTATAGGACTAGTGTACACATCTATCGAGCTAAAGTTACAAGATAAAATTAAGGGCGTTGTAGGCCATGTACTAAAATCTCTCAAGGTATTGCAGGCCATATACAAATAAGGTAAAATCACGACCGTCGTAAGGCTGATGCACATGTGCAAAATGAGATGAATGCATGTTACTGCCATATTCTTAAGATATATACATAACAATAATATAATAAAAATATCGATGAATATCCATTACAGAATCAGGGCAACAATGTCAAAAGTCATAGTTGGTACTACAAGTCATCAATCGGTCTCAAATCACCATACTCTCATTAATAACCAAGTTTTCTGATAATATCAGACTCCGTGAGTTTTGAAATATGAACATGAATTCCAAAAGTATCTCAAGGCGTCGCAGGCCTTACATAGGAATATCTCAAGTATCACAATGTCCCAGGTGGTACAGATGCACTACAAATGCTAAGACCACAACTCAAATATATATATATATATATATATATATATATATATATATATATAGAATATGATTTTTATCTATTAAGTTTTTCCATTAAATGTATTTTATCTTGGGGTTTCAAAATTTATTTGGCTCCATAGTCATAATCCTATTTTGGATCGTGACAAGTGAGACTTTTTCACATGTGCTTGCATGTGGTTATAAAGTCATGTGATCAAGATAATTGAATATCACTAATATATTATGATATATATAATTCAACATTGGGGAGTATTTGATCTTATGCTTTATTTATTTATTTTTTAAAGTGAAAAATCACTTTTAAACAAATTTGAAAGTATATCCCTGAGGTGGGGATGAATGATAGATGAGTGATTGTTACATTGTTCCATTTACTTTAGGCCATTTTACATACAGTACATTCCATGTATTAACGCCTCTTTGGCATCACATCATTTTATGATGAAGATTCTGTAGACAGAGGAATTCAGCATCCAGATTGTTGAGGTTTAAAGCTTTACGGATTTCCTGATAGTGGTGAGTCCACCCCTACATTCGGAGGGTGTTTATTTTCTTTAGCCTGATAGCCTTTTCACTTGATTTTGGTAGCCATGACCTGTCATGGTACCATCTCAGATAGTAGTATAGATGTTTCATAGATATAGATGTTCATGGTGGATGTTGGGGGTTCTTTCCCTCTTCTTTCTTTATATTGAGACCTTCTTTTGACATCTTATTTCATTTATGATCGATTGGATTGATAGTTATAGTGCACATATAGATTTTCGTTATTCTGTTAACTTCCGTTATTGAATTGATTGAATGAAGGCAATGAGACTAGGTGGTCTGCTTGGGGGCTAGCAATAGTCTCCGAGTGCCAGTCACGTCTAGAGTACCCTATAACTTTTCTGCAAGTTCACTTCTCTGACCCTCAAGGCACGATAGGTATTCTACGACTCATAAACTGCTTCATGACTTGTCTGCATGTTCGTATACATATTAAGAAAAGTATTCAAATATAAAATTTAAAACATACTATCCACTATTGCACTTTGTTAATTCAATAATTTTGAGTAATGAAAAAACCTCAAAAAGTCAATAATTTGGGAGGCAGGGAGTAATATGAAAGTCTCTTTGTTTTTTTATCTATGCTTCATGTGATTCTAATCTCTGTTATCTTTTCAGTGGATTACATATGTCTAGTGACATTCAATTATCTAGATCATATATCCAGGACCCTGTTGCTTTCTTTGCGGCCACAGTGACAATATAATATTTCACGACGCGATAGAGACGGTGGCCAATAGAGGAGGGGCAATGAATAAAACTTGGGTGTGAGAATCTTAAGGGAGTGCTGAGCAAAGCATGGAGGAGAGAAACCTTTGAAAAGTCATGAATATAATGAATCTGAGGGTTTTAATAGTATATATAAACAGAGTTGGCCGTAACATGCACCTTTTCAGACGATGCGAGTGGAGCCAAGTTGATTTTAGTTTTTAGGATTTTTAAGTATGTGTTAGTAATTAAAATATATAAGGGTAAAATAGTAATTTAACTTTGAAAATTTTAGAACTCATGCTTTTAAGGTAATATAAATATAGATATATATAGTCGTAACATCAAAAGGCTATGCCAAATGTATCAACTAGTACCACAATGCCATCAATATATCTCGTATCACCATTCTCTCATTGATAATCAAAATGCGAATGAATTCGAACTCTGCAAGTCCCAAAATATGCTCAAAATCTCGAATTATCACAAATATCATCCATTTATTACAAAACCCTCCAAATGGTATCATCAGTCTCATATTATCACAATAATCTCTAAAATATCTCAATTCTCATGATTTCATTTCAATTTATCAATAGAATCGTAATTTACTCAAATTTTGGTATAATTGGTATCACATTTCCATTACAATTTTGTCATATCAATCCAACTACTCTAAATTCACTCTAAATCTTACAATTACCGCATGAACATATCCTATAACTCAAATCCAATCCCAGAAAGGTTAGTCGAACCTACCTCGATGTCAA
>DF358603.1:59651-75079 GCA_000787875.1 Solanum virginianum
ATGTCAAAATCGTACTCGGACAAGCTTTTTTATCAACTCAAGCCTCCAAATGATCACAAAATCAACCAACCACTATAAAAAAAAAATACATACTACGCGTCAAGAGATGAATTTTGATATTCATATTGGCACGTATTAGGCTCAGGGGCAAAATGGTCAAATTTAAGATTAAAATTCAAAGTTCTTGAATCTAGAAATTGACTCAAAAGTATAATTTTAATGTGAGAAAGGAGTTCGAAGGTGAAAATTTCATTAAAATTGAGCTCCAATTGAAAGAGAAATCATCAATTAAAGTTTTCAAAAAAAAATTTAAAAATTAAAATCCCCAATATTGATATTCAAAATCATGAAATTCAAGATAAATCTAGATAAAGTCATGAAAATTAGTTGAAATAATTGTAGAAACACTTACCCAAAAGATTTTCACAAAAAGTTTCACTAAAACTCATCTCAAAAAGCTTGAATGTGATGAAAATAGTGAAAATAAGTGTTCTTACGAATTAAAATTGTCTAGGTCCGAAGTGTATTTCGTGAATGCAGAACCCAAATAATGCTAACTTATAAGGACACGGATTATAGTGTAGCTTTAGTGTGCGCTTGAGATTTAGTTTCGAAAAGTTTTGGGCCAAGGTGACACCTTATGGAACCTCCAAACTCGATCTAAGTTCACTTTAAAACCCAAAATTCAAGCATATTTATCTTGTTTAAGGCCATCATGGGTCCCTTACATCATGCCAAGTTCAAAGGAATTTTTGTTAGCTAAGTTTGACACAAGTATCGGTAGAAGGGTCAACTTTAAAGAGGCATATCTCTTGGCACAAAAGGAACTCGGTGGTCCATGACCTACCAAATTAAATCCCTTTGAGTTAGCTTTCGAAGCACTTGGTTTCACCTCATTTCGAGTTCGTATGAAGGAGTTATAACCATTTTTGTAAGACTCTCCTGTGCAGTGTTACCACATGGGCACCCATACAGGCTGTGTGGTATCTCAAGAGCCGTGTGGGTTGCCTTGAACTGGAAATAACCATTTTTGGTCTAAGTGATGGGGTACGACCAATGGAATAGGCCATGTGGCTTGCCACTAACCATGTGGCTGGCCGTATAGAGAGTTGTATGACACAAAGTATGGCGTGGGATGTCATTTTGGTCAAGGATGGTGCCACGGTCCATCCCATAGACTGTGACAAGCATCACTGATCATGTGGACAATCGTGGGGCTCTCCTCCCATCAACATTTTCACCAGCTGTTGGAGTACGGGCACTTCACATGGATCATGGAGTGCCCCATGGGCCTATACTCTTCTGTAGTGTGACTACGAACAATTTTTCCATCTACTTTATTGATGATATTTTCATAAATGTAATTTATCCTAAGGGTCTTTTAGGTCTTTAACACCTATTTTTGGATCCAAATTAGATTTTATAACCTCATTCTCTCCCATTTTTCCATTCAACTCACAAAATTCATTCCAAAAACTCTTGCTACAAGTCTTGAGATTTAAGACTTAACTTGGAGATTCAAGGAAGACCGTCTTCTCCAATCAATTTCTTCTAGCTTGTTCTAAGTTATTCAAGGTATGTGGGTTGATCCTTGATTTCCTTTCAATCAAGGAGACCCAAAATTATTTTCAAGAAATCTACATGAATTTTGCTTACTTTATATTATGATTCCTAAAATTTTATTAATGCATAGATAGTGTTTATTTGATGATTTTATGTTGATTTAAATTATAAAATGATGATTAACATTGGGTTTATGGAATTTTAAGTATCCCTTTTTTAAGATTTGTTTGAGCATGGGTGGTTTATACATGATTTTAAATATGAATTTAATTATGAATTTACTTCAATTGCATGTTATGATATTGATTTTAGATTGAATCTCAATTACTCATGTCATTCTCACATTATTCATAGCATATGCATTCATGTTCATGAGAATTTATGGAAATTATGTTATAAGTTAACCCACTTATGTTCTATGATATGATTTTGATAAAATATTGGTTATGACAAGAATACATATATGTCTATTGATTATGGCTCTTTCAGCATTGTGGGTGCTTGTACCATTTTGTATATGAATGGGTTGTTCCTATGCATGAACATTATGACTATGAAAGTATGGTTTTGGCTTTTGAGCCCAATTGTGCATTGAAATACTTTGGAAAGACTTGTATCTCTTTGAAAGCATGTATAACTATGTATATTATAAGTATTCTTGCGGGATGACGACTTAGCACTGATAGGGGGATTCTCTCTCTTTCCTTAAACTATGTGCCTAGAATAGGTTTTCTTTCTGAAATGGGTGATATTCCTGTGAGGAAAGATGCGTCCAAAATGGATGGTGTTCCCATAAGGAGAAGACGTAATATGATATGATTTGCTATATGTGAAAATATTATCCAAAATGGGGGTACCTGTGAGGAAGGTTACTTCATACGAAATAGGTGGTGTTCCCATAAGGTGAAGTATGGTTTACCCTTGGCAAGTAGATCACCTCTTTACCGATGAGGGGATTTCATTGGGATTCCAAGTAATAGCTCGCTTGGTCTTACCTATGTCGGTTGAGGTCACATCCCCAATATATATATATATATATGAGTATCATTTGCATTTCATGCACCATGACTTTTATAGCATCTTGTTATATTACACTCTTTGTTATAAATCTCCTCCTATATTATGTGCCCTTCCCATCTAACATTATACGAAGGTTTTGGTAAATTACATGCACTGCACCCTGCATACTTAGTACATTCAAATGTACTAACACATACTTTTGCCCACACAATCTCACCATATAGGGATCGGAGATCACTTTCATCCACCGTGCGATGGCTAGATCGAATTTTGAGACATTGGTTGCGGTGAGTCCTATCTTCCAAGGACAAGCCACCATTCCTCTACCCTAAGTTGCTTTTGTTTATGTTATCTATACTTTGAGGGTGAGCCCGGGATATGTCTTAGCCCCCTGTCTTATCTTATGACTAGAGGCATTGTTGGGCATCTTATAGACTCTCGTCAGATCTATGTGTTATGTGTTGTATTTGAACCTTATGATTACGATTATTCTTTGGATATGATGATTATGGATTGATTATGGGAATTATGATATATATGTATGTTTGATGTGGAAATGTGAAAGATCCTAAGTCCCGAATTACCCCTATCGCGTGACTCATACTTACCCGCCCCTTAGTCATTATGCGTTATATGCCATGTGAATCCATGCTAATCCTTTCACTAGGATATCCCTATAGCGTGAGTCTTACTTTTCCGTCTTTTAGAACTATTTGTTTAAATTGAATGCGCTTTTGAACTAATGATGTAATTTTGGTACTTTTGGGCTTGTTTCGGGACTCTGGGTTCTCATTCGCCATATCACTCCTAGACCCCAGGTTCATATCGTGACAATATCCCAACTTGCCTCAAACCTCAATCGATACTCCCTAAACATAGTGGTGTAAACACCCATGATTGCTCAATGAGCCTTAATCACAGAAATATATGTGATTACATTCTTGTCATGATCATAATCTAATCAAAATCATACACATAAACATAATTGGGTCTTGAACCACTTCATAAACTTTATAAATATGGTAGTCATTTACACATATGCCATAAATGAGATGAGATTAGCATAGATAATAGAGATTCAATGTAACACCTGGTCAAATTATCAAAATATCCCTAGAAGAGAGATGTGTGCATAATGCGTCTTCCCATGCTCCGATGACAAATCTGAGACCGGATTTGCGATCAGCATGAAAAATTGAGTGGGAAAGTGGTCTCTGTTAACTTAGAGCAACCAGATCAAAAGATAATTCTTCGATGTGAAAATGAATTCCAAAATAAGTGCACAACACACACCACGGACCAACACTTGGTTTTATTCCAAAAATTTTCTACGGGATTGGAAAGCTCGTTCTGAGAATTTTCAGTGAAAAACATCAAAAATTGACACTATCTGTGTTGCAGACCCTATGTCCCGAGATGGAATTTTTTTGAATTTTGTGAGGGGCATTCTAGACCTTTCCAAACCTCTCCTGGACTTAATATATGACCAACATGGGTCATTTTAAGCATAATAAGGGTTTTAAACCCCATTCTAAGGCCTTTCTAAGTCCTTGAAAAAGACTAGGGCTAAAGAGAAGAGAAGAGGAGCAAGGATTTGAGGAGTTCGAAGAGAGTTACTTTAGGTTGATTGTCCAAAGCTTTAATCCAGGTATGTAAGGCTAAAGTATAACATATGATTATTCTCCCATGTGCCCCTTAGATGGTAATAGAGGAGTTGAGAGTCCACAAGTCCCCATGCATGTTTCTTGAAATACTTTTTATAATATTTTCTTGAAAATTATATTTATTACATGTATTTCTTATGTTGATGATCATCATAAACGTTTTTCTAGAATTGAATACATTTCATGAGATATCGTATAAAGCCTATTTGTTAAATTATGAAAGCATGCATAATGAACCTAGGGGTGGAGTGTAGAGCCTTAGTTTTAGTATGTTGAGTGAAATTTTGATGTGAGTATGAGGTTGAATTAATTGAGCTTAATGATCCTATAAGTCTTCATAATTGAGTTCTGTCTAAATGACTTCTTTTTATTGATGATTTGAGTCCTTAAGTTCTTAATGAGAATTGAGTTACACTAAATGAGTTAAAGTCCCTGAAATAATAGAGGATCCTTGAGTTTGAGTTAATGAGATGAGGAGAGTCTTCAAGAGACTTTTTGAGTTGACGAATGCCTCCATGAGGCTAATTGAGATGAGGAAGAGTCTTAAGAGCATTGAGTCTTGGGAGGAGTATCGAGCACCAAAATGAATTAGAGTAAGAACAAGTCTAACTTACACTCATTAACTACGTCGCCAAGAGTAGGAGTGGACTAAGTTTCGTTAGAGTCAAACAAGTTCTTGCCTTGAGGGATAAGTTTCGTTAGAGTCAGACAAGTTCTCACCTTGAGGCTAAGTTTTGTTAGAGATGAACAAGTTTTCATCCCATGGATTAAGTTCCGTTAGAGTTAGATAGGTCCTCACCTTGGTGTCATGAAATAATAGGACTTAATTGTCTGGATCCCTTATATGTTCCTTACTTGGCAAGTATGGAATGACTGTGGCAACATCAGTGGGATTATTGTGAAATTACTGGCTTATAAGTGATTATTGTCGAATAAGAGAAACTCCCATAAAGTGTCCCCATCAAGTACTCTGAGTCGAGTTTATTTGAGATGAGTTGAGTTCCTTTGAGTTGAGTTCCTTTGAGTTAGGTGTGAGTTGGTGGATGGGTCAATTGTCTACTATTTATTCTTGCTTTAGATAGACATACATTCTGATTGAGTATATTTTGAATAGATGTTATTTCTATATTATTATACCAGTTTTCTATTTTATTCAGATATTATACATACCAGTACATTTGGCGTACTGATATCCCCTTTTGGACTAATGTCCCGTTATGATGTAGAGGCAGGTGTTAGAGATCATCAACAGGCAGTTTGTTGAGGAGCTATTCGCATTCAGTTGATCGGTGAGACCTCCTTGTTTTTGAAGGATTTTCATATTATTATCATCTAGCTTGAGTTAGTACTTTATTTTCCTTGAGTTGGGTAACCATGGCCTGTCGTGGTACCATCAAGATGTTAGAGGTAGAGGCTTCATAGATATTGAGTAGAGGATGTTAAGTATTGTTTCTTTTCCAATTTTTATTTATTGGAAACTAACTTTTTATACAAATACTTGATTTCTTTACTGATATTATAGTCTTTTCCTTGAGTATTTTTCTTGAGCTGATGAGTATGAGGTGATGATGAGGACAAGTGGTTCGTTTAGGGACTAACAATAGTCTCTGAGTGCCTGCCATGCCAGGTGTACCTTCCCAGAGCATGAAAAACTTAGTATAAGAGCATAGTATTCATGTGTCCTAGGGTGTCTATAAAGCCATGCATATAGGAACTTATTTATGGTTGTGAGGGCTCTACTTTTATAAATGAGGGATAATTGATGCATAGGAAAAGTTTCCCTTCTTCCAGATTCTAAATCGTGTGGTAGACCTATTTCCTAAGAAATCTATGATAATTCGTGTGATGCTCTAAACCTTTTGACTATGCCTCATCCACGAGGTGATAAAAACACTAATGTTCAAATTCTTACCTATGAGATCCTCTAGAATAAGTGATAAGAATGGTAGAGAGACTACACCAGGCTTGAGAGAAGCTGACTAGTGTGCTAAGTTTATTGACTAGAAACAGTGCACTATTACTCATATGAATCGTGCATTTGAGTTAGCTCTAGATGTACCCAGACTATCTTTTTCAAAACTTGCTTCCAATATTACCCATGAGAGAGAAACTTATTTCTCTAACGAGTTTAATGCTACTACCTAAGAGTGAGATGTGAGGTCTTACAAACCCTGAGTAGAATTGAATCATCCTAGATTTAGAAGGATGATGATGGAAAGAAAGGGACGAGATAGCAGGAGTGATGGCTAATTAAGGCTTATAGTTAGAGTTATGTACCTATTAGTTAAGTAATGAGGAGATGAGTCAATTGTCATAAGTTTGATGGAAGAGTTGTAAGTACCCTATGATTTTCATGATGAGGTATAGAGGAAGAGTTATTGTTAGAATGTGATAGAGCATGCTCAAACTAGAAGGATGTTTATGTTGATGTATGGTGTTCATACTATTAAGGGTAAAGTGTAGATGTTAAATAGGGGAAAAGAGTACTTTTAATAAGATAGATCTAAATTAGGCTTATCATTTTTAAGTTAGAGTTGGTGAGACCCATCGAGTTATGAGCTTAGTCAGATAAGGAGATATGATTGAATAGGTGAGTAGTACTGCATGTGAAGAGGCATGCGCTGATTGAGCATTCGCTATGAGATTTTAGTGGGCTTATGTTCCTTAAAATTTTACCTAGTAGTTATAAGTTGGTATTAGAGAGGTGTGTGGTACATGCACATATTAGTACTTGACCCTATGCTTGAATTTTGAGGAGTAGCATTAAACAGGAGATAACATCTTGAGAGTGATAGCCTTAGTTGGAGATTTGTTCTAAGAGGCTTACCATAGTGCATGTTTTGAGATGAAGACATTGATTTGTGAGGAAGTGATGCTATGAGCATGGTATAAGTTCCTGTTAGGTAAGATGAGTGAGATAAGGATAACTCAATAGACAAGAAGAGGCTTGAGATATGTACCCATGATTGTGAAAAGTGGTGTGAAGCTCTAAGTTATTACTATCATAAGAATCTAGAAAGTATTTATTTTTGAGTTGTCAATGTGGAGTAGGTTGTTGTAAGCATTCATTGATATCACTAGTAAGTGAGTTGATCGATGCTTATGGATAGATGATGATGGGTTTTCCATTATAGTCTAACTCTTATACAAATGAGTTGATAGGAGCACCAAAGTTGAGTGTTTGCAGGATAAAAGAAAAAAGTTAGATTGTAAGAGTTGTGAAATGTGGTTATGTACGCCATTAAGAGCAACAAATATATAGAGAGAGTTCCACGGAGACAAGTGGAAGCGAAGAGTGAAATTATTGGAAAGAGTCTGAGTAGCTAGTCATATGTATGCGACTATAGTATAATAGAAGAGTTTAAGATACATATTCTAGCGGATAGTGATTCCTGGACCGTGTGGAGGTATATGCTTATAGTCTAGTAGAAGAAATTGATTCACAAGGTAGAGAGAGGACCTTGAGAGCTTAGGGGGAGATGATGACACGAGAAACCAAAGTAGATCTTGAATTTTCGATTGTGATGGCTGATCTAGATGAGGTATCAATTCCTTTTCATCTCATAAATTCCTTACGTTTCAATTAAGGGGACACTCTATTCCCGTCTGGCGTATGAATGTCATGTTTATGGCCTAGTCCCATGCACACCATGCTGATTCCTATTCATGTTGAGTTTCGAGGATGAGAAGCAATGACTTCATTCGATAATTCTGATCTTAACCAATGGATCCAAGAGTTTCCAGTCCTATGTTGAATAAGATGTGACCTGAGTTTTACACTACGTATAGTTCTATGAACTAAGAGTGAATCTTGATAGATGAGGGAGATTGTGCTTCATTAATTATATCCTCAGATAAGCTTTCTCGATTGAGTCGTGCTAATGATGTTTCATTCCAATCCATTTTAGTGTCCTACTTTCTAGTCTTTATAGAAATGTTGATGATAGCATATGAGTTATGGGTTATGGGAGAGAATGAGTGCTCCTGAATTATAATAATGGAGTTGAGTTCCTATCTTTGAGTTGATGTTCCTTTTGAGCCTCTGCGTACTTGAGTATGCAAGTCCTTGATAGTACTTGTGCCTAATAATGATGTTGTAGATAAAGTTTAAATTCTAGATATTGAGTTCGAAGTCTATTCTTGAGAATAAGTATTTGAGTATCTGAGTATTTGAGTTCTTGATTGTATTCGTGCTTATTTTGTATGGAGATCTGGTAGTATTTTGAGGTTTCACCATAGGGGGAGATAATGAGTTCCTACAAGTTCAAATTGTGATGTTGATATTGTAGACTGAGAGTAAGGGTAGATGAGGAGGAGTGAACGTATTCTTATTGTGATATTGGTGTTAAACTTATGTCATGTAGGGATAGAGATAGGAAAGAGGAGAGAGATGAGACCTTCTCATGTGCAACAGATAGGTAAGGGTATGTTAGTGTGTCTTTGAGTAAAGATGCTCATTAAACAGTGGAGGTAAAATGACAACTAGGCTTGAAAATTCTAAGACATAGTTGAAGTGCTTAGAGCAATAGGCTTGAATGCATGGTTGTTATTATGCGAGTATTGATGATAGACTGCTGAAGACTTCGTAACAAGGGTTTTGGAGTAAGGGTAGTGAAGTAGTGCAGAGGACTAGTAATCTTTTAATGAAAGCCCTTGTGGAAGTATAGAGCCGAATATTGAGGATTAGCTTTGTATGAATATGATCATCTTAAGGATAACACCTTGAGGCTTAGAAGTAGGTTTGAATACGAGAGGAGGAGGTGGTTAGGTGGAGATTTGAATAAGATCTATGAGCTTGCATTGATGGAGTAGAGTGCTATGGAAAAGAGCATAATTGAGGTGAGGAGTTGAGCTTGAGAGTGTCCGCAGAGTCTTGTAAATCATGATGGTCCGCTTTTTTAGTTAGAGTTGAGAGTGTTTGCAGAGTCTTTCATGTGCCCCATAGATAGTAATAGAGGAGTTGAGAGTCCATGAGTCCCTATACATGTTTCTTGAAATACTTTCTTGAAAATTATATTTATTACATGTATTTTCATATGTTGATGATCATTGTAAACTTGTTTTCTTGAATTGAATACTTTTCATCAGATACTATATAAACCCGATTTGTTAAATTGTGAAAGTATGCATAATGAACCTAGGGGTGGAGTCTTGAGCCTTGGTTTGAGTATGTTGAGTGAGGTTTTGATATGAGTATGAGGTTGAGTTAATTGAGCTTGATGATCCTATGATTCTTTATAATTGAGTTCTTGAGTTCTGTCTAAATGACTTCTTCTTATTGATGATTTGAGTCCTTGAGTTCTTAATGAGAATTGAGTTAATTGAGATGCGTTAAATTCCTGAAATAATAGAGGACCCTTGAGTTTGAGTTAATGAGATAATGAGAGTCTCCATAAGACTAATTGAGTTAATGAGTGCCTCCATGAGGCTAATTGAGATGAGAAAGAGTCTTATGAGTATTAAGTCTTAGGAGGAGTATCGAGCACCAAAATGAGTAAAAGTAAGAACAAGTCTAACTCACACTCATTAACTGTATCGCCAAGCCTAGGAGTGGACTAAGTTTTGTCAGAGTTGGATAAGTTCCTGTTTTGAGGGCTAAGTTCCATTGGAGTCAGATAAATTCTCACATTGAGGGCTAAGTTCCGTTACAGTCGGACAAGTTCTCATCCCATAAATTAAGTTCCGTTAGAGTCGGACAGGTCCTTACCTTATTGTCATGAAACTATAGGACTTAATATGTTAATTGGGATCCCTTGTGGATCCTAGGTGTTCCTTACCTGGGAAGTACGAAATGTCTAGGGAAACATAAGTGGGATTGTTGTATAATTACTAGCTCATAAATGATTATTGTTGGATAAGAGAAACTCGCAGAAAGTTCCTTCATTGTGTACTCTGAGCCGAGTTGAGTTGAGTTGAGTCTTAGTTGATTGATGAGCTTTGAGTTGGTTGATGGGTCACTTGTCTACTCTTTATTCTTGCTTGAGATAGACATTTTACATTCTGAGTTGATGTTATTTCTATATTATTCTACCTATGTTTTGTTTTATTTAGATATTTTACATACCAATACATTCCATGTACTGATGTCCCCTTTTGGACTACATTATTTTATGATGTAGAGGCAGCTATTAGAGATCATTAATAGGTGCTTCATTGAGGATCTATTCACATTTAGCTGATCGGTCAGAGCTCCTTATTTTTGGAGGATTTCCATATTATTATCATCTAACTTGAATTAGTACTTTATTTTCGTTGAGTTGGGTAACCATGGCCTTTCGTGGTACCATCTGGATGTTAGAGGTAGAGGCTTCATAGACATTGAGTAGAGGATGTTGAATATTGTTTCTTTTCCAACTTTAATTTATTGGAAACTAATTTTTGATACAAATACTTGATTTCTTTAATGACATTACAGTTGTTTCCTTGAGTATTTTTCTTCCACTAATGAGTATGAGGTAATGATGAGGCCAAGTGGTTCGCTTAGGGATTAGCAATAGTCTCTAAGTGTTTGCCATGCCAAGGGTACCCTCCCAGGGCGTGACAAAATTAGTATCAGAGCATAGAGAACTTGGCCCAACACTGTAAAGTATTATCCGCTCTTGGGCCTAGCCCATCATGGGTTTGCCATTTTGGGCTCACCCCAAAAGGTGCCTCACAGTATATAGACCATTCCTTTACTTATATTTCCAACATCTCTCTTGTGTTTTACTGATATGGGACTTGTCATCTAAAGATGGGTTGTTACATACACCCCCTCTATGGACTCAACGTCCTCGCTGAGCTTTACCCCACTGCATGGGATTCACCTAGACTCAGCACTAAGGTTTGGCCCGTCTCATCGGAATTCATCTAAACTCAGTTGAACTCTGGCCCACATCGACAAGGTTACCACAAGAGTGGCTATGATACCACCTGTAATGACCTTGACCAACAAAGTGAAGTATTTTCCGCTTTTGGGCCTAGCTCATCACGGATTTGTCCCTTTGGGCTCACCCCAAAAGGTGCCTTACTGTATATAGACCAGTCTTTTACTTATATACCCAATATCTCTCTTGTGTTTTGCTGATATGGGACTTTTCATCTCAAGATAGGTTGCTATATTTAAACTTAAATCAACGATGCATTATGAAAATTCAAGTAAAGACATAAGTAAAATTCACATTTAGAGAGAGGAAGATATTAACTCCGACTTTCTTAGAAGTAAAACCTAACTTTTGGTCATTGTCAATGACTTCATTTCTGGTTGCTATAACCACCACCTTATAAATTCTTAGAAGTAAAACCTAACTTTTGGTCATTGTCAATGACTACATTTCTGGTTGCTATAACCACCACCTCAACTGGTTAGCCCCCTATTTGGGATGATTACCATGCACAATCCAATCCTACTAGCAATAAATTGAACTATACAGACGTTCTGAAACCACCATCACCCAAATTGAAGCCTATTCCTATTAAACCAGTGACATATTTACATGGTGAACTGAGGGTGGTATAGGAAGAAAAAGAGGTAAAGCAAATGATAGTGAACAAAAATTTGCAATATGCAATTGTGGGTAAATTGTCGTATGGATGGCGAGACATACATGAATTACGTAGAAGTATTTCGAAACAATCTGAACTTAAGGGAGAGTGTAACATAGGGGCATTGAGCACTAGACATATTCTAATTAGGGCATCATGTGTTGAGGATTATGTGAAATTGTTGTCCAAGCCAACACACTATATTACACATAGGAATTGGACATACACTATGAAAAAATGGAAATGGGATCCGCTTTTCAATACAGAGGCATAGACTACGATCGCAATTGCATGGATCTCATTCCCATCTCTCTCTTCCAATTTCTTTGGTAAGGAAGCTTTTTTCTCTTTAGCATCTATAGTTGGGAAACCTTTTGCATATAGATCTGGCAACTAAGAATCAAACACATCCAAGTTATGCATAAGTTAAGGTAGAGGTTGACCTTTTAAAGAAGTTTCCCAAAAGGATAAATGTGGGGCTTCAGAGAAAGAATAGTGGAATTGTTGAAAAGTGGATAAATTTTAATTATGATCATTTGCCCAAATATTGCAAAACTTGCAAACTTCAAGGCCATAATGAACAAGGATGTTGCACCCAGAGTTATATCATAAGAAAAAATAGGAGTCAGAGAGACCAAAGGATAATACTGTAAGGGGAAAAATGAGGAAAATCAGAGGACAAACAATAAAGGGAGAAGGAATAGAAAAAGAAACTAGAATAGAAGGATGGTAATAATGCTGGATGGAAGCAAGGGAGGGGAAGAAAATCATATGAATAGAAGGCCTCTCAGAAGAAGAAGGGGGTGGAAACCAATAATAAATTCAAGGCATTGAAAGAATGGGTAGTAGAGGATGTGACTAAGTAAAAGGGTGGAGAAATGATGAAGGAACCAATAAATACTAAAGAATGGGTCACTGAGAAATTTGGCAAAAAAGATAAAACTACACAAGGGGAGAACAATGTGGATAAGGAGGATGGTCAAATTCCTTAATATAGATCAGGTGGAGATAATATGCAACCCATCAATATTGAAGAAGAAAGGGTAGCAGGAGAAACAAATAAAGTAAGTCCACAGAGTAATGTACATGCTGTGGAAGTTGTTGAGAAAGTGCCTAATGTTGGATCCACCAAAAAAGGCATAGAGTCTATTACTAACAGCTAGATGTCAGTGCATAATACCTTTCAAGAGGGAGTGGAAAATAAGATTAACAAGGAAGGGGTAGGCATGGAAGAGGACTCACAAGATGTTCATGATTTACAGGAAGGAACACTATTGGAAATACAAAGAGACAGGGAGAATGTTGAAGATGAAGACTATAATATAAATGTAACTGTAGTAGCCAAAGAATGTGATTCATCACCTAAACAGACTAAGTTGCTAAGAAATACAGCCACTAAAGGGAAAGCTAGGGTGCCTTTTATAAGTCAGAAAAAGGAGTAGGGATAGAAATACAAATAACACTCAATAGAGAAGATATGTTTTTGGAATACTAGATCCATTAAGTTTCAAAAAGCTTTTGAGAGGCTAATGGATCTAAATAGAACAAATAGATACTCTTTCATAGCACTTATGGAGCCTTTCAAGTTGCTGAAGACTTGGAGATGTACAAAAGCAGGCTTGGTTTCCACAATGCATATTTTAATAACACTTCTAAGATATGGATATTTTAGAAGGAGGATTGGATCCTACAAGGGATCAAGGATTTTAGACAACAAGTTACAACTAGATTCTTGTGTAATCAGATGCACTTTAGCATGACATCAGTGTATGCTAGATTTCTTGCTGTAGAGATGTTGGAATTAGGGAAAGATTTGTAAGATATTAGAAATACAATGTAGGAATCTTGACTGGCAAGGGGGATTTTAATGTTATTTTAACTAAGGAGGAGATGTAAGGTGCGCTACAATTTATAAATTCTGAGGGTCAGGATTTTTGCTACCTATGTTTCAGCCTATACTCTAACAGAACTAAAATTTAGGGACAATAGCTTCACTTGGTGGAATGGAAGGTAAGGAGAGGAATGTATCTTCAAGAGACTAGAAATGGACATGGCTAATAAGGAATTCTTGTATATGCTCCCCACAAGTGAAGTTCACCATCTGATCAGGCAAGGTTCTAACCATGCCTCTCTACATATGATATGCAATTCTCAAGAGCAACATGTGCAGAGGCCTTTAAAATTCCTTAATTTCTAGATAAGATACCCTAGTTTTCATCAAGTAGTGAGAAAGAACTAGGAGATTAACTTCTCTGGAGACCCTGCTACAAAGTTTTTTGTTAAAATGAAAAAGGTCAAAAGGGCTATAGCCAAGTGGAGCAAAGAGACCTTTAGTGAAGTTTTCAGAAGGGTGATGGACTTGGAAGCACAAGTACAATTTAAGGAAGCACAACTAGAAATTTTCCCTACTCCAGAAAGTAGAGAGGAATTAAATAGGGTGAATGCAAAGCTTTGAAGATATTATTTTTTTGAAGAGGAATTCTAGAGACAAAAAGCTGAGATGAGATAGTTTGGAGAGGGGGAAAGAAATAAAAAAAACTTTCACTCTATGTCAATGGGAGAAGCAAAAAATTGAATATTTCAGAAATCCAAACTGAACAAGGAGATAGTATCACAATGGGAAAGAATATAGGTGTTGAGGCTATTATATACTTTGAAAAATAGTTTAGGGAAGAAGGGGTGACTAAGGATTATAGAATGTTGGACTACATACCATCTCTTATTTCTAATTTACAAAATGAAGATCTGGTTATGTCACCAAACTAGGATGAGGTGAAGAGGGTTGTCTTTCTTATGAATAGGGATAGTACTTGTGGCTCGGATGGATTCTCTGGTGTCTTTTGTCAACAATTTGGGAAATAATTGGGGAGGATATGACTAAGATGGTCAACGCATTTTTCTGTGGCTTTTCTCTACCTAGATTCATCACTCATACTAATTTGGTCCTGATCCCTAAGAAGGAAAAAGTTAAACAGATAGGGGATTTAAGACCAATTAGCTTGAGTAATTTTGTTAACAAAATTTTCTCAAGGTTGTTACTGGAGAGATTGTCCAAGATTATTCCTCATATAATATCCCCTAATAAAACTGGCTTTGTTAAAGAAAGAAAAATTGTTGAAAATGTTCTTCCAGCCCAGGAGATTATAAGGGATCATAATAAGAGGACTAAGAAATATAATGTGATGGTCAAATTAGACATTTCTTAAATCCTATGATAGGGTCTCATGGGTTTTTATGACAAAGGTCTTGAGAAAGTTTGGGTTTCTTAAACTTTAGTTGACATGGTTTGGAGAATATTGAGTAGTAACTGGTACTTAGTATTGGTTAATAAGCAGTCCTATGGGTTCTTTCAGTACAGCAAGGGAGTAAAACAGGGGGACATTCTGTCTCCTATTTTGTTTATCATTGCAGCAGAAGTGATGTCTAGAAGCCTCAATAGGCTATGTCAAGATAAGAAATTTGTGGGCTTTGGCTTGCCTAAGTGGATCCCTCAAATAAAACACTTATCCTATGCTAATGAAATCATTCTTTTTAGGTTTAGACATAAGTACTCAATGAGGAAAATGATGGGTGTTTTGTGTCAGTACGAGCAGGTTTCAGGGCAGATGATCAATCATGTCAAAAGCTTCTTTTATATATATGAAAATACTCCAATAT
>DF358603.1:75628-88612 GCA_000787875.1 Solanum virginianum
GGGGGGTGGGGGGGGGGGGAACAAAAGGAAAACATTAGGTCAAATGGGATGACTTGTGTTTGCCAAAAGAAGAAGGAGGTATTGGTTTCAGGTCATTGCATGAAATTTCAAAGGCTCTTTTCGCGAAATTATGGTGGATTTTTAGGACTTCCAGAAACTCCACTTAGAGTCAATATATGTGGAACAAATACTGCAAAAGGAACCATACAAGTGTTGCTAAAGCTCATGGGGGCTTCCAGATATCGAAGAAAATGGTAGATATTAGGGAAGAAGTTGAACATGAGATCTGGTGGCAATAAAGATAGAGAACTCTAATTTTTGGCTAGATAATTGGACACAGTAGGGAGCTATGTACTTTATAGAAGAAAGAGGAGGAGAACAAGAATGGTAGGCTAAAGAGTTTGTTCAGGGAGGGGAATGGGATGTACATAGACATGAGGTTTTGGTATAAGCTGAAATGGTGGATCACATTACCTTAAACATTAAGCTTGTGGTAGGACAAGTAGACAGTGATATACCATTATGGATGCAAAGCAGTGATGGCAGCTTCAGCACCAAATCAAACTATGAGCTCTTAAGAGTAAGAGGACAGAATGGATGGACTGTATATAGATTAAAGGATTCCCCTTCAAAATCAGTGTTTTTCATATGGAGGTGCTAGAGAAACAGGATACCAACTGATGAGAATCTACAAAGAATGCACATCAGTATGGTATCAACATGTCATTGTAGTGAGATGTATCAACAGGAGACCATGTCACATGTTTTTCTAACTTCTTTTGTAGCCCAAAAGCTATGGAAGTTGTTTGCTTCTTATGCAGGTATAAATATCAATGGGATGCAGTTGCAATAATTAATCCTAACATGGTGGGAGAAGTAGACAAGTCCTAAGCTGCAAATGATCTTTCAGATTATCCCTATGGTGATAATGTGGGAACTATGGAAGAGGAGAAAGGCTAGGAGGCATGGTAGATAGGTAAATTTCCATAGTCTCATGTATCAAAGTCAGCAACTAATCTACTTATTTATAAGGAAGAGATTCCCATGGATAGACTGCCCAAAGGATTGGTCTGCCATTCTAATAACAATGTAAATTACAAACCAAGGCTCTATTGTTATCCAGTGATTTGGAAATTTCCTGAAGATGGATAGATAAAGTGTAACATAGATGGAGCATGTAGAGGGAATCCTAGACAAAGTTCTTATGCCTTTTGCATAAGAAATAGTCTGAAAAACCTTCTATATGCAGAAACTAAGGTTTTAGGTGAAGGGACTAATATAGAAGCTGAAATTAGAGCTGTGCTACATGCATTGAGGTACTGTATTAATAATTGGAGGGATAAAGTCATAGTGGAGATTGATTCTTTGGTACTACTTGTCACGACCCAAGCCTAGGGCCTAGATATGACATGATGAATGAGGAACCCGAAGGAACCCCAAACAATCCTCTTATCATATCAATCATACATTCTTGGTAGCAGAAGCAAAATAACAACAACAACAAGAGATATAAATAAGGGCAAAAGGACTAAGGGAAGTCTAAATATTTATAAAGCATAAAAGAGTCAAAGCTAGAAGCATAAGTACATCAATTGTTCCAACAACACCTCTAACATAGATTCGAGCGGGGACCAAGATAATTCCCAGGCTCACCCTCATAGTGTTAAGTGTTCAAAATAAAGAGACATCAATGGTAAGAATAGCATGGCTAGTGTCCCCGGAGAAGAGGACTCACCAAAGCTTATCTTCTAAAGAACCGAGCTAGCCACGTGGAGGATGATCAAGAGGTGCTCTGATTCCTACATGGTAACATCATGTAGGCATACAATATGCATTAGTATGTCTGAATATACTAAGTATATAAGATGTAATGAAATAAGATATAAGGTAACATAGTCAAAATGCATAGTCATAAGCAATAGATAAGTATAATATCAATATGGCATGCATGACCAATGCTTGAAGTAAAATATGCTTGTAAATCATATAACTTGCAAATATATATTACATCTGGGAAGAGACCATAATCATAGACCAAATAACTACTACTTAGAATCCGTGGCATCTCACCCTCTTTGTGAGGTGGTCGAGGTTTCTACCCCTCAACAAGGTAGTGTGGGAATGGCACTCCCCGAAAAGGTGTATACCATTCAACATAGTAGTATAGGCATGACACCCCTCGATAAGATAGTCAAGGTATCTACCCTTCAACATGGTAGTACGGGCATGGCCACCCCCCGGCAAGGTGGTCAAGGTATCTGCCCCTCAACATGATAGTATGGGCATGACACCCCCCGATAAGGTGTGGTCAACTTGGAACACTAGAGATAATTTTCATGAATTCAATTCATATATACAATCCTCAATCTTCATAAAGTCACCTAACTTATAAACCATGTAATAGACCATCAATAACTTAAGAATCCTTATCATGATATTTTATCAAACACTTGGCGGGTGTGTAATGATAATTCAAAATCATGTAATTCTAGAGTGAAATAATGTGAGAAAACTCGATATAAATCAACCCACCAACACATAGTAAAACCCTCAGGCAAGATACTTTGAAATCCATAATCAAATCTCATAATAGATCATAGTTTCATAGATCAAAACATGCATAGTCTCAATAGACAAAACCAATTCATGGTACAAACTTGAAATAGACAAACATGCATATTCTTTCAATATTTCATAAAACCCCAACATAATTTGTAATCAAAAACCATAATAAAAGATATCTATAGAAGATACAACTTAAAAACATGCAATTTTCATAAAGAGGAAGGTTTGACAGCATGGGTGAAAGGACCCAATGGTTGAAACCCATGTACCTCAAACTTGGGTATTCTTGATGTAGTCTTGAAGGAGACTTGAAGCTTGAATAGAGTTTTTGAGATCTAGAATTAAGCTTGAGACACTTGAATTTGAATGAAGTATTTGATTAAGTATTAAAGAGGGTTTAAGAGGGTCTTGAGTGATATGGAGTTGAAAAATGGCTAAGTATAAGTGTTTTCACTCATATGTGGGCATGACGCTACTACCCCAAGGCCTTTGGGCCGAAACAGAATTTTAGGGAAAAATTAACACTAATCCGCGCCCTTGGCGTGTCGCAGCCAAGACGCTAATCGCCACTGGATTTGTAATTTTGTGAAGATTATTTTTCTCTACAGGTCCTCTAAAATTGGGTTATACCCACCCCCACTCAATTTTGCCCCTGGATCACGAATATGAAGTTGGATTTTTGATATCACATATGAATTTTGAGATATATGGAAATTACGATTATGGGCATTTCCAAAACAAATTTTTGGGGCGTTTCAATGTCTCCCCCTTGAGAACATTCATCCTCGAATGTCAATGAAACGTACATAAGAGAAGTAGTCATAAAGATTTCAGCCCAACAGGAATGTCAAAATCACTATAAACTTGTCAACATAAACATGAATGCATGCAAAGTGACATAAGGGCTGAAACTTAAGAATTGAAATCATATAAGGGACTTAAATTAGTACCTTAGGCTTGATTAGAGTGGAAGAGATATGAATATTGCTTTCTCACATCTGGCTCGGCTTCTCATATGACACTTTTAACTTGTTGATTCCTCCAAAGGACCTTGATGGAAGCTACATTGTTGTTTCTCAACCTCTTCATTTGTCTATCGAAAATCTTCACAGGGACCTTCTCATAAGTCAAATTATCTTCTACAACACCCACAACATCCAAAGGCACTATAACATTAGGGTCACCCACACACTTTCCAACATGGACACATGGAAAGCCGGATGAACCTTGTCCATCTCCATAAGCAACTCCACCTTGCTCCTCAAAACTCTATAAGGACTCATAAACCTTGGGCTTAAGTTCCCCTTCTTTCCAAATTGAACCACACCCTTCATAGGTGAGACTTTCAAGTAAACCCAATCACCAACCTTAAACTTGAGATCTCTCCTCCTCGCATCAGAATAAAACTTTTGTCTACTTTGGGCTGTTTTCAATCTCTCCCTAATCAACCTCACCTTCTCTAACGCTTCCATGACAAAATCCAAACATACCAAAGCCATTTCCCCCCCACTTCAAACTACCCAATCGGGGATCTAAACATCTACCATAAAGATCTTCAAAAGGAGCCATACCATTACTTGAATGATAGCTATTGTTGTAAGCAAATTCAATGAGTGGAAGATGTTCATCCCAACTACCCTTAAACTCTAAAACATAAGCTCTAAGTATATCCTCAAGATTTTGGATAGTCCTCTCGGCTTGGCCATCCATTTGAGGTTGAAAGGCCGCGCTAAGCTTAACCTTGGTACCAAATCCTCTTTGAAAGGACCTCCAAAAATATGAAGTGAATTAAGCACCATGATTCGAAATTATTAAAAAGGCACCCCATGCAATCTAACCAACTCATGTATATACAACTTAGCATAATCTTCATCACCATAAGTAGTTTTGATGGGTAGAAAGTGAGCCGACTTTGTCATTCTATCCACAATAACCCAAATAGAATCAAAATGCTTTCTAGTCTTAGGCAACCCAACCACAAAATCCATGTTGATTTCCTTCCACTTCTAAGTAGGAATCTCTATATCTTGGGCTAGGCTACCCGACCTTTCATGTTCGGCTTTTACTTGTTGGCAAATGTGACATCCAAATAAGAACTTTGCAATGTCTCTCTTCATACCACCCCACCAATACACTTTTCTCAAATCTCTATACATCTTGGTAGAATGGGGGTGAATGGAATAGGACGAATTATGAGCCTCTTTTATGATCAATTGTTTCAAATCATTTACATTTGACACACACAATCTACCTTGGTACCCAAGGGCACCATCTCCCCCTTGGGAGAAAACCTCCGCTTTACCAACTCTCACCAAGGTCAAGATCTTGTTTTGCCTTTACCTCCTCAATCAAAGAATAATTAGACTATCAACAACCACTACACCACCATTGTCAACCTCATCCAACCTAACCCCCAATCTAGCCAATCGATAAACCTCTCTAGCCACCTCTTTACCACTATCATTAACATAAGCTAGACTATCTGTAGACACCTTACATAAAGCATCAGCCATAACATTAGCTTTGCCAGGGTGATTATGCACACTCATATTATAATCTTTAAGGAGCTCTAACCACTTTATTTGTCTCAAGTTAAGATCATTTTTTGTAAACACATATTAGACACTGTTATGGTCGGTGAACACATCAACATGAACCCCATACAAGTAGTGACGCCAAATTTTCAAGGCATATACCATGGCCGCCAATTTAAGAACATGGGTGGGATAATTATTCTCATGCACCGTAAGTTGTCTAGAGGCATATGCTATCACCTTACCACTTTGCATCAAAACACACCCCAAACCAATTCTTAAGGCATCACAATATAGAACAAACCCTTCCAACCCTTCAAGTAGAGAAAAGATAGGAGCGGAGACAAGCTTATCTTTCAAAGTTTGGAAATGCTTTTCACAGTCATCAGTCTACACAAATTTCTCCTTCTTTTGGGTCAACTTAGTTATGGGAGAAGCAATAGAAGAGAAACCATTTACAAATCTCCGATAATAACCCACCAAATTCAAGAAATGTCTAATGTCCAATGGAGTCAAAGGTCTAGCCCAATTTCTAATCATCTCCATTTTCTTGAGATCCATCTTAATGCCATCCCCTGATACCACATGCCCTAGAAAAGCAACCTCTTTCAACCAAAACTCACATTTTTCATATTTTGCATATTTTGCATACAACCTCTCTTCCCTCAAGATTTGCAACACCACCCTCAAGTGATTCACATGCTCCTCCTCACTATGGGAATAAATCAAGATATAATCAATTAAAACCACCACAAACAAGTCATGGTAGGGCTTAAAGACCCTACTTATGAGGTCCATAAATATAGCCAGTGCATTAGTCAACCCAAAGGACATAAGCACAAACTCAAACTGCCCATACTAAGTGCCCATACCTAGTCTGGAAAGTCGTCTTGGAAATGTCACACTTCCTCACTTTAACTTGGTGATACCCGAACCAAAGATCAATCTTAGAAAAGTGACTAGACTCTTAAAGTTGATAAAAAAGGTAATTAATCCTTGGTAGAGGGTACTTGTTCTTTATGGTGACTCTATTAAGTTGCCGGTAATCAATGCATATCCTAAGAGAACCATCCTTTTTCTTTACAAATAACACTGGTGCACCCTAAGTTGACTTACTAGGCCTTTAAATCCCTCAATTACTCCTTCAACTCCTTCAACTCCTTCAACTCCGTCGAGGCCATATGGTAAGGGGTAATTGAAATGGGTTGAGTGTTGGGAAGAAGGTCTATACCAAAGTCTATTTCCCTTTTGGGAGGAACACTGGGAAGCTCATTGGGAAAGACATTAAGAATCTCATTAACCACTGGAACCAACTCTATAGGAAGGAATTTGGACTAAACATCATTAACCCTCACAAGATGATAGAGACAACCCTTAGAAATCAACTTTTTGGCTTTAATGCAAGAAATAAATCTACCCTTGACCACCACATCACAATTTTTCCACTCAAGGATGGGTTTATTAGGAAATTGGAATTTCACTCTACAGGTCCTACAATCAATAGACGCATAATATGCATGCAACCAATCCATCCATCCCAAGAATGACATCAAAATCTACCATATCTAATTCAATAAAATTAGAAGGAAATATTTTATGTAAAATGAATACAGGACAATTTCTATGGACTCACTAATGGGGGTAGATACTTCATAAGGTATTCCAAAAGAAGTAATAAAAGAAAGAGTGGAACCCGAGTTTATAAATGCATACACATCAAAATAAAAACCTTTAACATACCGGTGATGACATTAGGCCCCTCATCTACCCCTTGTCTCCCTTGAAGAGTATAGAATCTATTTTTCCTTGGAGCACCCCCTTGTTAGCCTCCTCTCCACTTTTGCCCCGCATTTGCACCTTGGCCTTGTGGACGACCATATCTACCGTTGTTTCTAGCTCGAGGGAAATCAATCACCTTATGACCCACTTCACCATAACCATAGCAAGCATTGGAGTCCTTTAAACATGGGCCATTATGGCTCCTACCACATCTTTGGTACATAGGATTAGGCACCACACCACCACCTTGGAACCTTGGGTTATCATTAGCAAACCTCCTATTAGGAGTATTGGAATACCTTTAGCCTTGAAACTTGGGGCCTTGAGGAAACTGGCCACCCTTGGAATTTTTGAATCCACCTTCAAAACGAGCCTTGTTAGACTCACCACTTCTTCTCTTCCTAATCTTTTCCCCTCTAATTATTTGGCATAGGTCATGAGGTGGGACAAATCTATATCACCTATTAGCATAGAGGTATGATGCTCATCATTAACCAAGGGATACAAATGACACAAATTTGTTCATTCTTGACTTTGGCTCGACACCCAATTATAGGGCATACCTGGAGAGTTAGTTGAACTTGATGGAATACTCCTTCACAATCATAGACCCTTGATTTAGATTCATAAATTCCATTATCTTCATATACCTTATCTCAATAGGAAAGAACCGGTTGAGAAATATCGCTTTGAACTCTTTGCAAAGGATAGCATCACCATTCCCCTTCTCCATCTTCCTTGAGTGAACCATATTTGAGCCAACCTTTTGAATTGTAGGACGACAACTCTACTTTTTCCTCTAAATTAACCCCCATAATGGACAACACCTTAGAAACCTCATCTATGAATTATTGGGGATCATCATCCACCTTGGACCCATATAACTCCGATAGACTCATCTTAGTAAAATCCCTCACCCTTGAGGACGGATTGGGAGCATGAAGAGCTTGGGCCCCTTGGTTGATTTGGTTGGTTATAGCATGAGCCAATATGGTGATAGCATCTTAGAACCTATCATGGGCCACTCCCTCATCTTGAGGAGCTTGAGAAGCAGGAGGGGCCGGTTGCTCCTCAGTGAACTGGCTCTCCTTTGTCTTCCTATTTGAAAGGAATGATCTAGAATATCAAAGAAAATTTGTTAGATGAAAAGCCTTACCTTAACTTCTATAACATGACATAGATCATAAAGAAAGGGAACATTTCCTAAAATGCCTCATAGCCTCTTACTCATAGTTGTGGTGCACTTCATAACCATGAAAAAAACTCTAATCAATGCGGTGTGTTGGATTCCGAGGATCATTAACAACCTAGTGCTCTGATACCAAGTTTGTCACAACCCAAGACTAGAGCCTAGACGTGATACGGCGAATGAGTCACCCAAAGGAATCCCAAACAAGCCTCTTAGCATATCAATCACATATCATTGGTCACCGAAGCAAAATAACAACAATGAGAGATATAAATAAATGCAAAGTGACTAAGGGAAGTCATGATATTTATAAAGCATAAAAGAGTTAAAACTCAAAGCATAAGAATATCAATTATTCCAACAACACCTCTAACATAGATTGGAGCGGAGGCCAAGACACTTTTCGGGTTCAATCTTATAGTATCAAGTATTCAACTTAAAGAGACATCAATGGTAAGAATAACATAGGTAGTATCCCCGAACTTGAGGACTCACCAAAGCTATCCTCAAAAGCACCAAGCTAGCCACATTTAGGATGATCAAGAGGTGTTTCTGTTCCTACATGGTAACATCATGTAGGCATAGAGTATGTGTTAGCACATTTGAATGTACTAAGTATGTAGGATGCAATGCAACAAGATATAAGGTAACATAGTTAAAATGCATAGTTATAAGCAATGGATAAGTATAATATCAATATAACATGCATGATTAATGTTTGAAGTAAAACATGCTTGTAAATCATATAACTTGCAAATATAGGTTAAATGTATGGGAAGAGACCATAATCATAGACCAAGCAACTACTACTTGGAAACTATGGCATGTTATCCCCTCGGTGAGGTGGTCAAGTTTTCTACCCCTCAACAATATAGTACGGGCATGGCATCCCCCAACAAGGTGGTCAAGGTATCTATCCCTCGACATGGTAGTACGGGCATGGCACCCCTCAAAAAGGTGGTCAACGTATCTACCCCTCAACATGGTAGTACAGGCATGACACCCCCTGACAAGGTGTAGTCAAGTTGTAACACTGGAGATAATTTTCATGAATTCAATGCATATATACAATCCCTCAATGTTCATAAAGTCACTTAACTTATAAACCATATAATAGACTAATCAATAACTTAAGAATACTTATCAAGACATGTTATCAAACACTTGGCGGGTGTGTAACATTAGTTCAAAATCACACAATTCAAGAGTGAAATAATGTGAAAAAACTCAATGTAAATCAACCCACCAACACATAGGAAAACCCTCATGCAAGATACTTTGAAATCCATTATCAAATCTCATAATAGATCATAGTTTCATAGCTCAAAACATACATAGTCTCAATAGAAAAAACCAATTAATAGTACAAGCTTAAAATAGACAAACATGTATATTAAATCAACATTTCATAAAATCCCAACATAATTTGTAACCAAATCCATAATAAAAGATACTAATAGAAGATACAACTTGAAAACATGCAATTTTCATAAAGAAGAAGGTTGGGCAGCATGGGTGAAAGGACCCAATGGGTGAAACCCATATATCTTAAACTTGGGTTTTCTTGATGTAGTCTTGAAGGTGACTTGAAGTTGGACTAGAGTTCTTGAGATCCGGAACTAAGCTTGGGACACTTGAATTTGGATGAAATATTTGATTAAGTGTCAGAGATGGTTTTGAGAGGGTCTTGAGTGATATAGAGTTGAAAAATGCTAAGTATAGGTGTTTTCATGCATATGTGGGCATGGGGCTATAACCCCAAGGCCCTTGAGCCGAAACAAAATTTCAGGAAAAAATAACACTAATCTGCGCCCCTAGCATGTCGCGGCCTGAGCGCGAATCGCCACTGTAATTCATAATTTTACAAAACTTATTTTTCACTACAGGTCCTCTTAAATTGGAGTTATACCCCTCTCCCACTCAATTTTTTCCCCTAATCACAAATATGAAGTAGGATTTTTGATATCACGCATGAATTTTGAGATAAATGGAAATTACGATTATGGGCATTTCCAAATCACATTTTTGTGGTGTTTCACTACTGAAGATTATACACAAAGAGTGGAGGATCCTATGGAATATAAAGGAAGACATTGAGGAGATACAGAGAATGATTGTAGGCATGACAATTAGAGGCACTGATTCCTATAGGAAGGCAAATGAACTGGTAGATACAATGGCAAACCTAGCTCTAGATGGGGATGGGGCACTACTGTATCAATTTTTCCAGGATCTGCCTAGCCTATGCAAAAATCCTTAACATGGACAAAAGTCAAATTCCATCCCTAAAGATTAGAACAAGAAGGATCAAACACAAGGGAGTAGGGAGCTACAACCAATATACAATAATTCAGCAGACACATCAGATAGAGGAGACAATAATTTGGGAAATATACAAGAGGGTTTGCAGAGATGCATATGAAGTGTGTAGCACATCTATACATTTTAATAGGTTTTCATAGACTATTGCATATATCGGGAACAACTACTTACACAAAAAGGACTATGAATGTACAAAACCAGTGCTTATAGGACTATATAAAAAGAGGTGCCCCAAAAAGTGGCCTGTACAACATCAGCTCATCATGCTATGAGGGGGGGTTATTATTAATATCTTTATAACTATGAAGTAAAGTGTAATAGATTGGTGAGGAATCCAGAACAACAAAAGAACATGGAGAAGCAAGAGTACATACTGAATGCGGATGAAGAACATAAGGCTAGTGCCTTGGTTAGAGGAGATACGAATAACAATAGATCAGCCTAGAGAAGGAAAACACATAGGAAGTAATCTAAAGTGAATAAGAAACAAAGATTCCAGAAAGAGAGAGGAAACATCTTACTCTTACTGAGAGGTGGACAGAAAATGAATAGTGTATCACAAGGAGATTGAAGACCATGGAGGAGAACAACAATGAGGACAGTACTTTCCAAAGGAGAACCATCAGAAAAAAATTTGGAAACTTCTAAGAGAAGGATAACTAAAAGGTCACATGTGGGATCGAGAAGTCTTATCATAGGGTGGGCTGGGTTTAATAATGTTTTTTTTTGGGCCTATTTTCTTGCAAGCAGACTATGATTTGTTTTCTTTATTTTGTAATTCAATAAAATGAGTCGGTGAGCTCTTAAATTTAGCCAAAAAAGAATTTCTCATTCAAATCATAATATAGATTACCCATGCATAAATCAAGCTTTAAAGGGTACATGCACTTTCATAACTTCATAACTTCAATGCATTTCATCATATTAGTGCTTAATTCACTTTAAAATCAATAAATAAACATAGGTCATATATCAATTGTATTTGATAAACAATAATATAAAGTAAACTAAAATGCATGAAAATCACTTGAAAAGAGTTTGGGTCTTCTTGGTTGAATGGAACCAAGAATCAAAACCCACATACCTTAGCTAATGAAGAATATTCAAGAAGAAATTTGAAGAAGAATGAGCCTCTCCTTGATTCCCAAGCTTAGATTCACAAGAGTTCTTTGAGAGAGTTCTTAAGAGTGACTTGAGAGAATTTTAAATGTGAGGAATGAATTAGAACGAGCGGAATAGAGTATAGGTCATTTGAAGGTCTTAAGATAACATAGGAAGTCACAAAACATCCTTAGGAGAAGCCACAATTACAAAAAAACCATTAATGGAGCAAAATAACACTTCTTTCCAGGGTCCTAAAAGTTAGTCTCACGGTCCATAGAAGGTTTCATAGACCGTGAAACCCTTCCTTGAGACGTCACTTAGACAAATTTCAGAAAAATACTACACAGATGGGCTTTACAAAAACAAGCATAACTTCTTGTTCTAAACATGGAATGAGGTAAAGTTGGATGCATTGCAAAGATAATTTAAAGAGCTTCAATTTGATAGGTCGTAGGCCACCCAGATCGTTTTGAGATAAGAGATATGACCCTTTAAAATTGATCTTTCTATCGATTCTTGTGACAAGCTTAGCCAATGGAATTCCTTTAAACTTGGCTTGTTGTAGAAGACCCATGATGACCCCAAATAACATAAATAAGCATGAATTGAGGACTTGAAAGTGAACTTAGCTTGAGAGTAAAGATCTCATACTTAGAAAACAAAATTCAAGATAGGAGTCCATACGGTTGACTTCATGGTCCGTACCACTCTACACGGACCGTATGGTCCTCTGTAACACTTCAATTAAAAATTCTTCACAACAAGGGTTCCAAGAAGGTGATCCAGTACTTAGAAAATTTCCATTCCGACACCTATATAGGGGACCATACCGACCGTGAAGCACCAAACAGTTCGTGAGAGAGGTCGTTCCACATGCCTTAGGCTTAAAACTATGGAATCTCAAGCCCAAAGCTACCACATGGCCCTCTACACGATTCGTATAGCTTCATACTGTCACACCCCAAATCCCATTAAGGTGGACTGGCACCCGTTGTCGATAAGGCCCGGGAGAACCAATTATAACCCTATCCTTTCTATATGCAATATAATGAATTTCACCTTCAACATGCCTTTAAAAAAGAAAATTGCACTAATAAGCCAAAAGGAAAAGCATATGATTAGGATGTTAGGGCCACGCTGTCTGGAATACAAACCATGCCCACACTTTAATTTACATAGTCTACAAAGACATGAAAAGCAGGTCCCCCGTAAGGGACGTCAATATAAGATAATGTACTGAATATGTAAGGCAGGAAAAATTGTATATGAAATAACAACTCAAATGAGACTTTGTACTGATGTATGATAAGAGACCACCTTTGATTCCATTGTAGGATCATGTACTTTACATTCTTTACATCACTTTACCTTTACTATATTATCGGTATAACCTGTGCACAACATGCTATAAAAGACCCAGCTGATCAGGGGTAAATTGTATCGGGTTTGTCCCTATGCTAGGCTAGTAATCTTGCCCCCTCGAGACTATGA
>DF358602.1:17334-27408 GCA_000787875.1 Solanum virginianum
CCGTTGTCAAGATATATAACCTAACCAAGGTTAAGGTTGAATCCACAGGAAATACGTAGACTCAAGAGAAGTCACCAATTTGCAATCCGAATAGTTAACCAACTTACTTCCCCAAAGGGGAAGGGGGTTTACAATAATTAATAGAAAGAATAACTAAATTAACAATCACAAGAGAGAAGTCAATAATGGAGAGAAACTAGGGTATTGTATTTCCTATGATTCTCCAACTCAGTATCACTTGATAACCTAATTCTTTTCTAGTGTATAGCATGCCAGATGGTAATTTATGTTCACAAAGATCTTTTTGTCAAAGGTGAGAGGTGAATTTCACTATGCGACTTGGCCCACCGCCATAATGTCTAGTACTAACCATTACCTATTAGTCCCAGTACAACCTCTCCTTGGCCTAGATTGGTTGATTAGACGAGAACACATCAATCGAATCTAGTTAATTAATCTCTTTTCCCATTCATTACTACCTTGGTCCAATCAGTAACACTAGGCAGGTACTAATGTTGGCCACCACTAGAAAATATGCAAAACAAAGAGAATTAATTAATACATGCATATACACTTTCCAAGAATCATGAATTATTCAATTTTACTTTGTTAGTTCTTGATGGTTCCCACAGCCCTAGTTGTGGATTTAGCTACTCATGCTATGTGTAGATGCAAGAATTATGAATTGAGAAGACATAATTGAACACTTACATAATAGAATTAAGAACAAGCAATCCAATTTCAATATGAACTACAAGCTTCAAGGTAGAACTCAATCACAAGTGTTCTAAAAAACTCTCCAATATGACCTTACAAATTTCTCTCTTAAAATATTGAGTTCTATAAATACTAGGCGAAAAACTTATAAAAAATAACCTAAAAAACCTATTTATAATATATAAAATTCAAGTCCTAAATAAAATAAGAGAACTAGTCGGCACACTATACCAAAGATGTCTTATGGATCATATTGTATTCCACGCCCCATAATCGGAGTCTCGTACTCAGCTGCTGAAAATTTTGACTTCAACTCTATGACACCCCTTTACGACTCATAAAGTGGTTTACTACCTGTAAATAGGGTTTTGTCTGATGAAATCTCTAAAGTCCAAGTCCCGGATTATCAAGGCTTGAGTCATCTTCTATAACTCATAAACCTCTCTACAGTTCATCTGCATGTTCGTAGAATAAACTTCAAGAAATAACCCCTCATTGGAATTATCCATGAAACCACCTTACGGGCCCGTAAAGGGTCTTGTATAACAGCAAAATTAAGTAATTTTTGCAATTTTCCAAAAAATGTAGGCCAACCTATAATCCTACCAACATACACACAAAAACACATAAAACCAACTAACATCGCATTGAGAACACATAAAATTCCAAGTTTTAAGCATCAAAAGTGTTGTATTTTAGCAGCATATCACTACCGACTCCAAGTTCTCTGCTCAAGTGGAGGTAGTTCTTGGTGTTAACTTTGGGAGTTTTGGGGCTATTACAAGGAGAAAGGAAACCATGCTAGGACAAAAAACACTTCATGTGTCGTCCACATCAATTTCTATCTTTGGGTCTTCAATTTTGAGAGGAGTAAGGTTCTCTAGAAATGCTGCGAATGGAGGAAACAGTATTGCTGAAAAGATTGAAAGGACTTTAGCTTCACTTGAGCTTCCTATTTACAAAGACTCCATCGTGAAAAAAAGCTCAGGTGATGTGATCCCCTTGAAAATTCACTCGTTCCAAAGTTTATCACCAATAATCATGCAGGAACTGGTAATTGATGCTTCATCCATGGAGGAGAAACTTACAAATTTGGCAAAGATGATTGAAGAATTATGACGTGCTGTCAAAACACAACACATTTGATGCCTAAAACTTGAGATTTTATGTGTTCTCAATGTGACACTAGTGGTTTTTATGTGTTTTTGTGTTTGTTTTTGCAAATAAAGTAGGTTGGCACAATTTTGGAAAAAATTACAGGTTTTGCTGGTTTCTGAAGGTATATGAGACCCTCTATGAGTCATAGCATAGTCTACAAATCTTAGAGGTAGTCTCATGGAGATTTCCAATATTGAAGCAAAATTGAAGTTCAGCCACACGAAACCCAGTTACGTGTCATAGATCAGTCTATGAGTCGTATTGGAAGGTTTTGTAATAATTTCTAGTGCTCCCCAATTTTGGACCAAGTGCTACGGATATAGACTACAAGAGGGCAATACAAGTAGTAGATTAGACTATGACTCATGAAGATGTTTCATAGCAGTAAAGTCCAAAATCCAAGAGCTAAATACGAAAGCCTGATTATGACTCGTGAACCTAGTTACGAGTCGTAACTGCAAGTCATAGAGTATGTCAACTAGTTTTTTTAATTATTTTAGGGACTTATTTGCAAATACTATAAATAGAAAATACTAGGCCATTTAAAAGGAATTTTTCAATTTTTGTACATAGAGAGCAGCTGAGAATAGAGTAGAGAGGAAGAAATTAGAATATTCTTAGGGTTTTAGGTTTGGAGACTACATTTTGGAGAAAAGATTCATTTGTGGATTAAATTCATATTTCAATCTTGTGATTCTCAATACACATTGAGTTTTCTTGTTCTTCAATCTTCTTGGGTAAGTGATTAACCATGTCTTCTCTATTCATTCTTTCTTTATTTGCCCAAGATATAAGTAGCTAAACCCACAACTTGGGGTTATGGGAATCATGAGAATCTAACTTAGAAAACCCAGATTATTTGCAATTCTTAGAATGGGTATTTGCATGTATTAATCATTTCTCTTCATTTTGAATGTTTTCTAGTGGTGGCTAATATAGAACTTGCCTAATGTTACCTTCCTGATCCAGGTGGTAATGATTTGGAAAAGAGAATGGTTAACAAGATTCAATGATGTGTTCTTGTCTAATCAACCAAACGCGACCAAAGAGAGGTTGACTGGGACTATGGGTAATGGTTAGTTGAGCACACTATAGAGATGGGCCAAATCCTATAGTGAATGTTGACCTTCACCTTTGACCAAAGGGTTGGAAGAACCTAAATTACCGTCCTTCCTTCACCTTTGACCAAAGAGTTGGAAGAACCTAAATTACTGTCCTGCATGAGATATTCTACTTGAGAATTATGATATCCAGGGATGTTGAGTTAGTGAATCATGGGGAACACAATATCCAAGTTGCTCTCCGTTATTGCTTGTCTTCAAATTTTAGTTACTTTAGATTACTTTCCTATAAATAATTGTAAATCTCCCCTTTTGGGGAATTGAGTTAGTTAATTCTTGAATTGATTATTAGTGAACCAAGTTGCAAAGTCCTGTATTCCCTATGGAATTTGACCCTAACCTTGGTTAGGTTTATTACTTTGATGATCGCTTTTACTTTAAAAAGAGGTGTATCTTGAGCGTGATCAAATTGATCAAGCATGTGCAAAGTCAAGAATCTCGCATTGACAAGTTGATGGATAGGATGGATGGTTTACTAGATGGAGAATCTAGTCATGCTCTAGGAAATGGCATTGAAGTTCAAGAGACTGAAAATCCCATGAAGAAAGCATTACAAATCAAGGAGATTCTAGTCTTTTCTGAGGGGATGATCCCACTTGATCGATTGAAGGAGTTCATTGAAGGGACTATTAAGGATAAGTATAAGGTCTCCACCAAGTCTTCCCACATGTATGCTAAGCCTTACATAGCAAGGATTAATAACCTCAAAACGTCTATCGATTATCAACCTCCTAAGTTCCAACAGTTTGAGGGCAAAGGAAATCTAAAGTAATATATTGCACACTTTGTAGAGACATGCTGGGACCTATGGAGATTTTCTTGTCAAGTAGTTTGTCCATTCCTTAAAGGGAAATACATTTGACTGGTACATTGATCTTGAACCTAACTCTATTGATAGGTGGCAGCAAATTGAACATGAGTTCCTTAATCGCTTCTGCAACATAAGACACACTATGAGCATGGTAAAGCTCATGAACACTTGTCAGAGTAAGGATGAACCAGTCCTTGATTTCATAAATTGATGGAGAAATGCCAGTCTAAATTGTAAAGGTAGGCTTAGTGAAGCTTCTGCTATAGAAATATGTATCTAAGGGATGCACTGGGGACTTCTCTGCATCTTACAAGGGATCAAGCCGAAGTCTTTTGGAAATCTAGCTACTCGTGCCCATGATATGGAGTGGAGTATATCTTCCATCGGAAAGGATGGAATGTCTGTTCATGATCCTCGCAAAGGGAAAGGCAAACAGGAACCCAAGAAATGGAGCAAATTTCTGCCCAGGAATGACAACAAAGAATCCATAAATGTCAATGTGGAGCCTGTGAAGTTTACTAAGGAAGAAAGTAAGAAACAAAGTGTAAAGACAACTTTTCAAGAGCGTCTAAATCGATAGTTGACCTTGAGGAAGATGCAAGAAAAGGAATACCCTAATCTGGATTATGATGTTCTTGAAATTTTTGATAATGGCTCGATGAAGCTGGGAAGGCTGATGACCCAAATTTTGCAAGTATCATAGACTTGTAGTTCACCCTCTTGAAAAGTATTTTGACTTCAAGGTTAAAGTTATGCAATTGTCTAATGAAAAGAATATTGTCCTTGATGACGAAAAGGAAAGCTCTAATTAAATTTCTGTCATATTCGACTCGCTTGACATCTAAATATGTGCATCTGAAGAGGAAAGGTCATTAGAGCAAGAAACATCCTAGTTTCATACAGATAATGACGAAGGATAAATTCTTGTGACTAGGTGGAGACACAACAAGACTAGTCCACGAAAAGAGTTATCTGTGCAATCGATCAAACAAAGGGTAGTGAGCAGATCAAAGAAGCAAAAGTTGATCAAACGTCCAAAGAGGTCAAAGGTAGAAATACATCACTGCCATAAACAGCAACGCCCAGTGACTTTAGGGGAATTCCTACCTAGTTGGTTCTATATGGAGGCTACTCAAGACATGTTGAGGAATCATGTTTCAGTGCTGGAAAGGGAGAAACAATGGATGAAACTTATCAAAGGTGTCTCTTGCTAATAAAGAAGAAGCAACAAGTGAAATCTCACCAAAGATGTCTCCTGCTGACAAGGAAGAAGAAGTGGGTGGAATCCCATCGAAAGCATCCCTCTCGTCTTTCGAAAAGTCTATGGAACCCCTTCTTCAAGAAGTACATGCATGTGATACAAAGATCACATTTACAGTCGATGATCTTCTATTTAGTGAGACTCTACATAATCATCCTTTGTATATGGTGGGCCATGCGCTAGAGAAGAAATTAAATAGAATCTTGATAGATGAAGGGTCTGAGGTCAACATTCTGCTCATCCACATAATGAAAGAGCTTGGCATCACAACTGAAGAACTTAGCGAAAGTTGTTTATTGATACAAGCATTCAATAAAGGGGGTAGAGATCTATAGGCTCTATTAAGCTTGAAATTCATATGGATGATTTGCGATCAAGTGCATGGATACATCAAATTGATACAAAGACTTCATATAATATATTGCTTAGAAGGCCTTGGGTATACGAGAACAAAATTGTCTCATCTTCTTACTATCAATGCTTAAGTACCTTGAAGATTGAAATAAAAGGAAAATAGTTGCTTACAATAATCTTTTTACTGAAGTTGAGTCATATTTTGCCGATGCAAAGTTCTATTTGAAGAGTTATATTGTAAAAGGGGTAAAGCTTGAGAGTGTCAAACTGACCAAGTCAGTTAAGCTTAAAGTGCAAATAACCTATGTGTCCATTAAAAAGGGCAAGATTGACATTAGGGAGCCTAGTACTTGTCAAAATAAGGGGAAGAGCATGCCCTCGAAAGAAAAGCCAGCCTCTACACTTCGTTATGTCCCAAAAGTGAACAAAGAGAAGGGGCAATCACCCGATATGCAAGGGAATATATTAGGAGGGTTGACTCTTCCTATCAAACAAATTGATGAAATAAACTTGTCTTCAAAATGCTGAGAAGTTTTGTGGCTCAAATTCCGCCACAAGATGTGTCGCTCCCTGCAAAACATATAGAAGGCTTTGATCCAAATGCTTACAAATTATTTTCAAAGGCAAGGTACAACCCTAATAAGCCATCTAGGCTAGGGAAACTCCCATTAGAAGGCACAACTAGGCAAGCATACAAAGGCTTCGGCTATAGCCAACCACCACCAATTCACATCTCCATAAGAAGGGCAATCAATAACTATATTATTGTAGAAGATAAGTATTCTTCTTCTAATAAAAGGCCTTCTGTCTTTGATCGACTTTGTAACCTGCTGGGAGAACTTTTGTGTTCGAAAGGTTGGGTCTATTGAGAAAGAGGAATAACAAGCATCAGAAAAGTTACCTAAAAGTAACAACACTTGCTTCACCTATGATCCAAAATGATTTCAAAAATGTAATTCCTTCTAGGATGAAGTGATGGGTGGAACTCATAGTTTCATGTAAAGAGGTGCTAAAGGCAAAGGCTCACACTATGGTTTATTCCAAAGAGCGTGAGAAAGATGAAGAAAGTGTAGGCTCTTCATGCCATGTTACAACTCAGATTGAGAATGATGCCTCCTATCAAATGAAAAGTGATGAAGAGTTGGGAGGTATTGTTTGGTGCAATCATATATCTATTAATGAAAATAATCTATAAGAAGAGAAGGATGTTGGAGAGGCCCCACTAGAATTTGAAGAAGGAGTGAAGATAGCAACAATTCCCTTAAAGGAAGTTAACCTTCGCTCTGATGAAGATCCAAGGCCAACTTACTTGAGTACTTTTCTAGAAGCTGTTGAAGAAATGACTTATATGAATATACTTAAAGAATATAGGGATGTCTTCGCTTGTAGCTATAAAGAAATGCCTGGATTAAATCCTAAAATAACAGTCCATCAATTGGCAGTCAAGTACGATGCTCATCCTATCAAGAAGGCTCAAAGATATTTTAGGCCAGACTTGGTTCCATTGAATGAGAAAGAAGTTAAAAAACTCATTGAGGCAGGCTTTATTCATGAAGTTAAATACCTATGTGGATTTTAAGCATTGTTCCCGTGAGGAATAAGAATGGCCAAATTCGAGTTTGTGTTGACTTTAGATAATGCATGTAGTAAAGATGAGTTCCTATTGCCCATTCCAGAGCTAATGATTGATGCTATGATTGGTTATGATGCAATGTCATTCATGGATGGTTCTTTTGGCTATAACCAATTTCGAATGTCACCGAAGGATGAAGAACTCACAGTCTTCCATACACCTAAAGATATTTATTGCTACAAGGTAATGCCTTTAGGTTTAAAAAATGCTAATGCCACATATCAAAGGGCTATGAAAAATATATTTAAAGACTTACTCCACAAAAATGTCGAGTGTTATGTTGATGACTTGGTGGTGAAGTTGAAAAGGAGGAGTGACCTTTGAAAGACTTAGTAATAGTGTTTGAATTGCTTTAAAGATATTAACTGAGGATGAATCCATTAAAGTGTACCTTTGGGGTCACTTTTGGAAAGTTTCTTGTCTTCATTGTGTGACATCAAGGAAGTGAAATTGATCAAGCCAAAGTTGATGCAATTTTAAAGATGCTTAGCCTCAAAACATTCATAAGTTTAAAAGCCTTCAGGGAAGGTGAGCCTACTTGAGGAGATTCATCTCGAATCTAGCTGGAAGATGCCAACCATTTAGTCATCTCATGAAGAAAGGGGTCCCTTTCTAGTGGGATCAAACATGTAGCAAAGCCTTTGAAGGTTTGAAAGTGTATCTGACAAAACCTCTAATTCTGGAAGCACCTATACTTGGAAAGCCATTGATACTTTACATTGCAGCATAAGAAAGGTCCATGGGAGCCATACTAGCTCAAGAAAATAGTGAAGTCAAAAAAAATTTCCTTTATTACTTGAGCAGGATGATGACACCAAATGAGCTGAATTATTCACCTATTGAGGAGTTGTGGTTGCGCTAGTCTTTTCAATTTAGAAAATGAAGCACTACTTTCAAGCCCACATCATCCATCTTATTTCTAGGGCAAATCCTATCAAATTTGTTATGTCGAAACCAGTCCTTAGTGACCGACTAGCAAGGCGATACCTTCAGTTCTAATAATTTGAGATTGTGTACATCCCTCAAAAGGCTATGAAGGGATAAGTATTAGTTCATTTTTGGCAAACCATCTTATACCAGATGATTGGGAATTGACTGATGAGCTTCCTGACAAAGATGTGTTGACCACCAAGATTCAACCTCCTTGGAAAATGTACTTTGATAGGGCTGCGCATCATGGTGGAGCTGGTGCAGGCATAGTGTTTGTCACTTGATCTGCTGTCAAAATACAATATATTTGTTTCTTAAAACTTAGGATTTTGTGTGCTCTCAATGTGACATTTATGATTTTTATATGTATTTGGTGTTTAGTTTGCAGGAAAGTAGGTTGGCATGATTTTTTGAAAAAATTGTAGACTCTTTTGATCTTTGATGGTTTATGGGACCCTCTACGAGTTATAGATGATTCTATGAGTCGTAAAGTGGGTTTCGTGAAGATTTTCTGTAAGTTTGAGATCTGAAGTTCAGCCAAAAGAGACTTCTTTACTAGTCATAGATCACTCTACGAGTCATATTGTCACGACCTAGGCCTAGGGCCTAGACGTGACACGGCGAATGCAGAACCCCAAGGAACCCCAAACAAGCCTCTTAGCATATCAATCACACATTCTCGATCACAGAAACAAAATAACAACAATAACAAATATAAATAAGGGTGATGTTCACGCTCCAATAGTAAAGCGCTCGCTATCAAGTACAAACCTAACCAAAGGCTAGGGTTGAATCCACAGAGAATATAGGGTTCGACCAAATTGACTCACCATTTAGGACATCACATGCAGGATGGTAACTTAGGTTCTTCCAGCCCTTTGGTAAAGGTGAAGGTCGAATTTCACCACAACGCTTGATCGGCAACCATGGTGTTCTAACTAATCATTACCTATTGTTCCAGTTAACCACTCCTTGGTCAGGTTTTGTTGATTAGATGAGAACACATCAATCAAATCTTGTCACCCAATTCCTTTTCCTATTCATCACTACCTTGGTTGGGATCATGACACTAGGTGGGACTTGGTGTTGGCCACCACCAAACAACAAGCAATCAGAAGGAAAATGGATGATACATGAAAATACCTAACTAAAGAAATGCAAATAATCTGGGTTATGACAAGCTAGCTACTCATGGTTCCCATAACCCCAAGTTATGGGGGGTTTAGCTACTCATAGCTTGGGAAAAAATCACAAACAATGAATAAAATAGACATAGTTGAGAGATTATCCAAAGAAAATGAAGAACAATGAAGCACCTTGATTTTTGGATTCACAAGCTTGTATAATGGGGTTAAATTACAAGTGATTCCAATCCTCAAATTGGGTCTTTAAAGTGAAACCCTATGTCTCTACTCTAAAACCCTAAAAGATTCTCTCTAGAAAAGATATTCTATTTTCTACAATCTAATTCTTTTCTAAAAACTCTAACTTATACTATTTACAAAAAGGACATTAAAATAAATAAGAAAATTTGTTAGGCAGCAGTCACGACTCGTAGGTATGACTTGTAGGGTGACCTACAAGTTGTAATCAAGCTTTCATAGTCAACACTTGGCATTTTGGATTTGCCTGCTATGATCTATACTATGAGTCATTGTCTAGTCTACGACTCGTACCCTGGGCTCCTATGGCTGAACTTCAATTTCTTAGATTTTGATTTTGGAAATTGTTAATCACAATGGTCATCCCCTACGACTCGTAGCTTAGACTATGACTCGTAATGGGTCTCTTAGGTCCTCAAATTCAACAAAATCTACTACTTTTCCTCAAGATTAAGCCAACCTATATTTTCTAGAAAAACAAACACAAAGCACATAAAAACCATAAAAAGTAGCATCGAAAACACATAAAATTTCTTGTTTTAGGCACCAAATATGCTGTATTTTGACAACACATCAAAGGGCAAAGGGACTAAGGGAATTCTTGATACATATAAATCATAAAAGGGTCAAAGGTCAAAGTATAAGTACATTAATTGATCCAACAACACCTCTAACATAGATTGGAGCGGGGGCTAAGACACTTTCCG
>DF358602.1:33881-56646 GCA_000787875.1 Solanum virginianum
CTTCGGAACTCATCAAGGGGCACTCCCCTATCTTGAGTTGCTTGAGAAGCGGGAGGGGTAGGTTACTTCTAGGGTGAGTAGGCTCTCCTTAGTCTTCCTCTTGGAATAGGCATAATCTAAAATATAGAAGAACATTTGTTAGAGAAAACTCCTTACCTTAACTTCTACATCACGACATAGATCATGAAGAAGGGAAACATTTCCTCAAATACCTCATTGCCTCTCATTCATAGTTGTGGTGTACTTCACAACCATGAACAAGACTCGAGTCGATGTGGTGTATTGGGTTTTGAGGACCATTAACAACCTATTTCTCTAATACCAAGTTTCTCACGACCCAAGCCTAGGGCCTAGACATCACACGATGAATAAAGAACCTAAAGAAATCCCAAACAAGCTTCTTAGCATATCAATCACACATTCTTGGTTACGAAAGCAAAATAATAACAACAGAGATATAAACAAGGAAAAAGGGACTAAGGGAAGTCTTGATATTTATAAAGCATAAAAGAGTCAAATCTTAAAGTATAAGTACATCAATTTTTCCAACAAAACCTGTAACATAGATTGGAGTGGGGTCCAAGACACTTTTCGGGTTCACCCTCATAGTATTAAGTGTTCAACATAAAGAGACATCAATAGTAAGAATAGCATAGCTAGTGTCTCCGAACTTGAGGACTCACCAAAGCTTATCTTCCAAAGCACCAAACTAGCCACATGGAGAATGATCGAGAGGTGCTCTAGTTCCTACATGGTAACATCATGTAGGTATAGAGTATGCGTTAGTACGTTCAAACGTACTAAGTATGTAGGATGCCATGCAATAAGATATAAGCCAATATAGTCAAAATGCATAGTCATAAACAATGGATAGGTATAATATTAATATGGAATGCATGATTAGTTCTTGAGGTAAAACATGCTTGTAAATTATATAACTTGCAAATATAGATCACATTTGTGGGAAGAGACCATAATCATAGACTAAGAAAATACTACTTGGAATCCATGGCATGTCACCCCCTCGGTGAGGTGGTCAAGGTATCTACCTCTCAATATGGTAGTACAGAAATGTCACCCTCAACAAGGTGGTCAAGGTATCTACCCCTCAACATGGTAGTATGGGTATGTCACCCCACTAACAAGGTGGTCAAGGTATCTACCCCTTAACATGGTAGTACGGGCATCTCACCCCTCGATAAGGTGTGGTCAACTTGCAACACTATAGATAATTTTTATGAATTCAATGCATACATGCAATTCCTTAATCATCATAAAGTCCCTTGACTTGTAAACCATGTAGTAGTTCATCAATAAATTTAGAATCCTTGTCAAGAACTTGGTGGGTATGTAATGCTAGTTTAAAATCATAGAATTCAAAAGTGAATTAATATGAGAAAACTCAATGTAAATAAACCTACCAACATAATGTATAACCCTCATGTAAGATACCTTGAAACCCATCATCAAATCTCATAATAGAACATAGTGTCATAGCCCAAAACATGCATAGTCTCAATAGACAAAAATTAATTCATAGTATAAGCTCAAAATAGATAAACATGTATAGTCAATCAACATTTCAAAAAACCCCAACATAATTTATAAACAAAATCAATTATAAAAGATACCCATAGAAGATACAACATAAAAACATGCAATTTTCATAAAAAGGAAGATTGGCATCCATGGGTGAAAGGACCCAATGGATGAAACCCACATACCTTAAACTTGGGTTTTCTTGATGTAGACTTGAAGGAGACTTGAAGCTTGAATGGATTTTTTGAGATCCAAAATTAAGCTTGAGACACTTGGATTTGGATGAAATATTTGATTAAGTGTTAAAGAGGGTTTTGTGAGAGTCTTGACTGATATAAACGCATAAGTGGGTATGAGGCTATGACCCCAAGGCCCTTGGGTTAAAATGCAAAACTGAGGAAAAACTTGAACTGGTCCGTGTCTGGTTGGCTACACGAACCTAACATAGAGGGTAAATTAACACTGATCTCACCCCAGGCGCGTTGCTACCTGGGCCCAGATAGACACTGGTTTGCAAAATTTTGTGAAAATTATTTTTCTCTACTGGTCCTCTAAAATCAGGATTATATCCCTTTCTTACTCAATTTTTCCCTTGATCACGAATATGAACTGAGATTTTTGATATCACACATGGATTTTGAGATATATGCAAATTATGATTATGAGCATCTTCGAAGCACATTTTTTGGGCATTTCATGTATACAGTGGTTTAGCGATAAATTCCAGTGATATCCAGTGAAGGACCAGTTAATGGAGATAAAGTTTATGAGAGCACAATACGAGTTGTGAATCAGTTAATGACTCCTAAATGGGATCTATAGAAGTGAAGTCCAAGATCTCAAGATCTGAACACAAGATCCTGATTATAACTCATCAGTCAATTTAGGAGTCACAAATGCTTGTCGCAGAAAGTCGTCGCCTAGTTTTTCTATTTTTTATGGACTTGTTTGTAAATACTATAAATAGTAATTTTCAGGTTAATTTTGAAGGGGGTACAATAGAGAATGTCATTAGAAAGTACTTTTAAGGTTTTGGACATGGAGACTTCAATCTTGGAGGAGAATACACTTGTGAAATTCATTGTACCTTCAAATCTTGTGATTCTTAATATACTTTGGATTTGCTTGTTCTTCAATTTAATTGGGTAAGTGATTAATTTTATTTTCACAATTCATGATTTCTTCATCTACCCATAGCATGAGTAGCTAAATCCACAACTTAGGGTTGTGGGAACCCTAAAGATCTAATAAAATAAACCTGGGTAATTTATGATTCTTGGAATGTATATTTACATGTATTAATCAATTCTCTTGGTTTTGCATATTTTCTAGTGGTGGGCAAATCCAGGTGGTAATGAATAGGAAAAGAGATTGATAAACAAGATTCAATGATGTGTTCTCGTCTAATCAACTGAACTAGACCAAGAGGAGGTTGACTAGGACTATGGGTAATGGTTAGTATTGCGCACTATGGAGATGGGCCAAGTCACATAGTGAAATTCACTTCTCACCTTTGACCAAAGGGCTTGGTGAACTTAAATTACCATTCTACATGCTATACCCTAGTTGAGAATTGGGTTATCCAGGGATATTGAGTTGGTGAATCAAAGGGAACACAGTTCCCAAGTTTCTCTCCATTATTGATTGTCTCTTGCTTTAGTTAGTTTAGTTTAATTTCTTGTTGAACATTGCAAACCCCCCTCTCCCTTGGGAAATTTAGTTGTTAATTATTTGAATTGCGTATTGGTGAATTCATTGTGAGTTTCTGTATTCTCTCTGGGATTCAACCCTGTTGCGACCCAAGGATAGGGCAAAGACATGACATGGTGAATGAGGAACCCTAAGGAACCCCAAAAAAGCCTATTAGCATATCATCACACATCCTTGGTCATGGAAGCATTTGAACAACAACAAGAGACAGTAAATAGGGTTAAATGGGGCTAACAGACAACTTTAATACCATAGGAACATGACAAGCCAATACAGTATAGCATTAATACATCATAAGGTTCCAACAACACCTCTACTACATATATAGGAGCGGGGGCGATGAGATCTCCAGGCTCCGCCTCATAGTCATAAGTTTCCAACGTAGAGAAAGTCAATACATAGCATGAAAATCAAGAGACATATTTCCTCAGAGTTGAGGACTCACCAACATTCTTTGAGAGAAATCATACTAGCCATGTAGAAGAGGAGGATAATAAAATGGGGCTCCAGTTCCTACATGGTAACATTATATAGGCATAGAGTATACGTTAGAACGTTTAAATATACTAAGTATGTAGGATGCAATACAAAAAGAGATAGGCAATATAGGCAAAATGCAACATCATAAACAATGGATATCATGGTAGCAACTTGACATGCATGAATGATGCTTGAAGTTAAACATGCTTATTTGGAACATATTACATATGTAAGAAGAGACTAACTTTACAATGGATTGTCACACTCTACCATCCATGGTGATTGAGGTATTAACCCCTCAATTGTTGATGGACATCACACCCTCTATTATAGAGGTCAAGGTATCAACCCCTTATCTGGTTGATGGACATCACACCCTCCATCATAGTGGTCAAGGTATAAACCCCTCAACATGGTTAATGGACATCACACCCTCTATCATAGTGGTCAAGGTATCAACCCTTCAATATGGTTAATGGATATCACACCCTCCGCCATAGCGGTCAAGGTATCAACCCCTCAACATGGTTGATGGACATCACACCCTCTATCATAGTGGTTGAAGCAAAGCACCCCCTTAACAAGGTGTGGTCGACTTGCAATACTATAGATACTTTTCAAGAAATCAACATATATATATATATATATATATACTTTCCTTTAATCATCATAAAGGCACTTATCTCATGTGCCATGCATTAGGCCTTCAACAACTCAAGAAACCTTAATTGGACATTTTATCAAACACTTGGCATGTTTGTAATGTTGGTATAAAAATATGCAATTTAAGGGTAAAATCATGCAAGAAAAATCAATGTAAAATAACCCACATACACTTAGTAATACCCTCAAGCAATGTACATCAAAACCGCTTATCAAATCTTAAAGTGGATCATAGATCCATAACTCAAGGCATACTTAAATAATCACACTTTAATGAAACCCTAATATAGTTCATTTATAAATTCATAATAAGTAAGACCCATACATAGTTCAACTTAGAAATATGAAATTCATGTAAAATGGAGGCTTGGGCTCCATGGGTGAGAGGACCCAATGGTTGAAACCCATATACCTTAGACTTTGAGTTTCTTGAAATTGGGTTGTGAAAGACTTGGAGCTTTGAAGTGGGTCTTGGAATCCAAAACTTGTTCTTGAGTTTCCATGAATTTGAATAGGGGATTTGAAAATGATTTAGGGAAGTCTTAGAGGGTTTTAGCGAGAGTATTTTGTCAATATAATGATGAATTTAAGAGTTTGGGACCTTAAATGAGTATAAAAATGTCAATCTAGAGCTTAGAAAGGATGGGAAAGGACCAAAATAACCCTTCCTAAAAAGCTGTCAAACGTCTGTTACGGGCACCGTAACGACCCGTAAACAATATTACGACTTGTAGGTACCCTTCCGTAACCCCTGGGCTCAATTATGGAGTTTTTGGAAGTTTCTACGAGCTTGAAACATAAGTCGTACCCCAATTTACGACCTGTAACAAGTGGTCTCATAGTGCAACTCTGCATTGACAGTCTTCAGTAAAATGACCATAACATTTGACTCCGAACTCTAAATAAGTCGAAACCAAGTGCGTCGAAAAGCTAACTGCAAGGGATTTTGTATAACATGTCATAGGTCATCCAGTTCCAAGTGTGCTAAAAGTTATACTCATTTAAAGTATACCCCTGCATAAACCAACACCCGAAACTCAACTCATAGGGAAGCCTTGAACTCGTCTAAGTACTAGAAGTCTCCCACGACCCTAACACACTCCCTACCTAAACTAATGAGGCTTTAAACATAGATATAAAATAGCATAGAGGTATGGGGTGTCACAATATCTCCCCCTTGGGAATATTCATCCCCGAATGTCAAAGAAACGTAAACAAAAAAGTAATCATGATGATTTTGGCCCAACATGGATGCAACTAATGCACTTAAATATATTTTCTAAAAGGTCTCAACATGAACATTAAAATCACCATCAACTTGTCTACATAAACATGAATACATGTAATGACATAAAGGTCGAAACTTAAGACTTGAAAATACATAGGGGAACTTAAATTTGTACTTTAGGCTTGAGTAGAGTGGAAGAGATATGGATATCATTTTTGCATGACCGCCTCGGCTTCCCATGTGACACTTTCAACTTGACGATTCTCCCAAAGGACATTGACGAGCACTACATCCTTATTAAGTAACCTTCTCATTATCTATCCAGTATCTCCACCGAGACCTTCTCCTAAGCCAACTCATCCTCTACAACACCCATAACCTCAAAGATGTCTATAGCACTTGAGTCACCAACACATCTCCTCAACCTAGATGCATGAAGAACTGGATAAACCATACCCATATCCATAGCTAACTCCAATTCGTACGCCACCTTACCAATTCTTCTCAACAACCTATAAGAACCCTCACACCTTCGGCTTAATTTTCAACCTTATGCACACCTAGCCTACCTTGGTACCTAAAGCCACCATCTCCCCCCCGGGAGTAAACCCCCATTCTCAACTTCACCCAATATCATTCCCAACCTAGTCAACTGGTGAACTTCTCCAACCACCCCTTTTGTCACCCCAAAGATTCTTACTTGCCATAATTAGCAAGCAACCTAACATTTATCAAAATTCACAACATCACCCTCAAATGATCCGCAAGCTCTAAATAAATCAATACTGCATCACTATAGACCACCACAAGCATGAAAAAGTCGGGTTTTAAGACCCTATTCACGAAACCCAAAAATATAGTCGATGCATAAGTCAACCAAACAACTCCACCATGAATCAAAATGTTCACTCCTAGTCCGATAAGACACCTAGGGATACCACCTACCCTCATCCTCACTTGGGAAAAAACCTAAACCGAAGATCAATCTTAGAGAAGTGACTAACCTATTGTAGTTGACCAAGTAGATCGCCTATCCTTAACGATCATCTTACAACCTTACAAGTTCTACCCTCTTTGTAAGCATGATATGCATGTAGCCAAACCACCTTAATATCTCCAACCCATCAAGCCAAGTTCACAAGATAAGACTCTATGCAATAAAAACATGGAGTAACCCTTATAAGCCTGTCTAGTAATAATAGACTCACATGGCCAAATCTTACTAGCAACAAAAAGGAATAATGAAAGGAATAGTGACCCACAGAACTATCAAAGCATGCATAAAAAAATCAAGAAAAGCCTTTAACATACTGATAGTATCATCGGGCACCTTTACCCCTCCTTACCTCCTTTAAAGAGCATAGAACCAATTATCTCTTGGAGCATCCTCTTGATCAACATCACCACCTTTACCCTTGTTGCATTTATGAGGACAATAATTTACCTTATGACCCATCTCACCACAACTACAACAAGCATTCATACCCTTCAAGCATGGGCCATCATGGCATCTCCCACATCTTGGGCACCTAGCATAAGGTACTATACCACCCCCACATTTGGGACTTTGGAACTTTCCTTCGAAATGGACCCTCTTGGTCTCCTTACCCTTTCTCTTCATCATCTTTTCCCCCTCTAATTTTTCGGCATACGTCATAAGGTGGGATAAGTTTATGTCACCTATCATCATAGCATTATGACAATCGTCATTCACTAATTCGGATAAACCCATCACAAACTTATTCATCCTAGACTTTGGATTAGCCACTAATTGAGGAGCATATTTAGAGAGTTGGTTGAACTTGAGGTCATACTCCCTTACACTCATTCACTCTTGTTTCAAATTTATGAATTCCATCATTTTGGCATCTCGTAGCTTAAGAGGGAAGAATTAGTTGAGAAATGCCGCCTTAAACTCCTCCCAAAAGATCACATCGTTGTTTCTCTTCTCCTCTTTCCATAGAGTATACCATATTTGGGCCACCCCCTTGAGTTGGTAAGCCGCCAACTCCTCCTTCTCTTCCGACCTCACACCCATAATAGATAACACTTTGTACACCTCATCAATAAATTCTTGAGGGTCCTTAACCATTTTAGACCCATTGAACTCCGGTGGGTTCATCCTTATGAAATCCCTTACCCTAGATGCCGGGGTGGGAGCATAAGGGGCTTGGGCCTTTTGGTTGATTTGGTTGGTCACCGCTTGGGGTAGCATGGCAAGAGCATCCCCGAACTCTTCATGAACCAGTTGTTCCTCGGGTATGCGGGCTTTTCTTCCTTTTATGTTAGTCATGATCTAGCATAGCAAAGAACAATCATTAAGCGGAAAAACCTTATCTTGACTCCTATAACATGACATAAAGTTAGAAGAAGGGAAATATTTCCTAGAACATCTCATAGCCTCTTGCTCATAGTCGTGGTATAATTCACAACCATGAACATGATTCTAATCGACACGGTGTGTTGGATACTGAGGACCATTAACAACCTAATGCTCCGATACCAAGTTTATTGCGACTCAAGCCTAAGGCTTAGACGTGACATAGCGAATAGGGAACCCAAAGGAACCTCAAATAAGCCTCTTGGCATATAATTGCATATCCTTAGTCGTGGAAGCATTTCAACAACAACAAGAGATAGTAAATTGGGATAAACAGGGCTAAGGGACAACTTTAATACTATAGGAACATGAAAAGCCAATAGAGTATAGCATTAATACATCATAAGGTTCCAATAACACCTGTACTACATAGATAGGAATGGGAGCCACGACAATCTCCAAGCTCTCCCTCATAGTCATAAGCTTTCAACATTGAGAAAGTCAATACATAGAATGAAAATCAAGAGACATATGTCCTTGGGGTTGAGGACTCACCAACTTGCTTTGAGAGAAATAATACTAGCCACGTGGAGGAGGAGGATGATCAAGTGGGGCTCCGGTTTCTACATGGTAACATCATGTAGGTATAGAGTATGCATTAGTATGTTTGAATGTACTGAGTATATAGGATGCAGTACAACAAGAGATAGGCAATATAGGCAAAATGCAACGTCATAACCAATGGATAGCATGGTAGCAATATGAAATGCATGAATGATGCTTGAAGTGAAACATGCTTATTTAGAATATAGTACATATGTAAGAAGAGACCAACATTATGATGGATTGTCACACCCTACCATCCATTTTAATTGAGGTATCAACCCCTCAATTGGTTGATGAACATCACATCTTCCATCATAGTGGTCAAGGTATCAACCCCTTAACTGGTTGATGGATATCACACCCTCCATCATAGTGGTCAAGGTATCAACCCCTCAATATGGTTGATGGACATCACACCCTCTATCATAGTCAAGGTATTAATCCCTCAACATGGTTAATGGACATCACACCCTCCATCATAGTGGTCAAGGTATCAACCCCTCAATATGGTTGATGGACATCACACCCTCTATCATAGTCAAGGTATTAATCCCTCAACATGGTTAATGGACATCACACCCTCCATCATAGTGGTTAAGGTATCAACCCCTCAACATGGTTAATGGACATAACACCCCCATCATAATAGTCAAGGTATCAACCCCTCAACATTGTTGATGGACATCACACCCTCCATTATAGTGGTTGAAGCAAAGTACCCCCTTAACAAGGTGTGGTCAACTTGTAACACTTTAGATACTTTTCAAGAAATCAACATATATATACTTTTCTTTCATCATCGTAAGGTCACTTATCTCATGTGCCATGCAGTTGGCCTTCAACAACTCAAGAAATCTTAATTGGACATTCTATCAAACACTTGGCGGGTATGTAATGCTAATATAAAACCATATAATTCAAGGGTGAAATCATACAAGAAAAATCAATATAAAATCACCCACCAACACTTGGTAACACCCTCAAGCAATGTACATTAAAACCCCTCATCAAATCTCAAAGTGGATCATAGATCTATAGCTCAAAATATGCTTAAACAATCACACTTTAATGAAACCTTAATATAGTTCATAGTCAAATTCATAATTAGTAAGACCCATAAGTAATTCAACTTAGAAATATGAAATTCGTGTAAAAAGGAGGTTTGGACACCATGGGTGAAAGGATCCAATGGTTGAAGCCCACATACCTTAGACTTTTAGTTTCTTGGAATTAGGCTGTGAAAGACTTGGAGCTTGGTAGTAGGTCTTAGAATCCAAAACTTGTTCTTGAGTTTCCTTGAATTTGGGTTGGAGATTTGAAAATCATTTGGGGAAGTCTTAGAGGGTTTTAGACAGAATATTTTTGCAATAAAACAATGAACCTAAGAGTTTGAGACCTTAAATGAGTATAAAAATGTCAATCTAGAGCTTAGAAAGGGTGGAAAAGGACCAGAATAATCCTTTCTAAAAAGCTGTCAAATGTTTATTACGGGCACCGTTACGATCCATAAATAATAGTACTATCCGTAGGACCCTCCCGTAACCCCTGGGCTCAATTTTGGAGTTTCTGGATATTTCTACAAGCACAAACTATGACTGTTACCCTGACTTATAACCCATAATAATGCTTTTGTTGTGTAACTTTGCACTGGCAATATTCAATAAAATGGCCATAACAGTTGACTCCGAACTCTAAATGAGGTAAAACCAAGTGCGTCGAAAAGCTAACACAAAGGGCATTTATTTGACATGTCATAGGCATCCAGTTCTTAGTGTGCTAAAAGTTATGCTTATTTAAAGTTGACTCTTACATAAACCAACACCCAAAACTCAACTCATAGGGAAGCCTTGAACTCGTCTAAGTACTACAAGTCTCCCACGACCCTAACACACTCCCCACCTAAATAAATGAGGTTTGAAACATAGATATATAAAAGCATAGAGGTACGGGTGTCACAAACCCTAACCTTGGTTAGGTTTTATATTCGAAAACGACCACTTTATCCTCCAAAAGAGACCTATAACTTGGGCATAATGAAAGATTATGGCGCCGTTGCCGGGGAATATGGCTAGACTTAATTCAATTAACTAGTAATTGTAATTCATGTGTAAATCCTTAGTTCTCTTTTATTTTACTTTTGTTATTGTTTCTTTGCAGGGTATGCTAGCAGTATGTGTGCATTACTAGGAGTCAAGGCGATCCCTTAACTCCACTTGATCTAATGATCCAAAGAATTACATGAAAAATGGTCCAATTAAATGGTAAGATCGCAGGTAATGCAACCTTGAGTCTAAATGTTAATGATTATGATTGGAATAATAACCTAGCTCCTTTGGAGAATATTCCATAGCCTAGGGATTTCAATGATAATACTTACCAGTGGAATCAATATAGATTGAACCCTATGGCTATGGATGTGACTGGGGCTATTGTGTTACCACCACTACTGGCTGACACAAAGTTCACTGTTTCTAGTGGTTTGCTTCAATTACTGCAAAACCATGGATTATTTGCAGGCCTACCATCAGAGGATCTATATAGCCATTTGCACAATATGGCATTTGTCTATAAGAGTATGATAGGGACACACAATCTGTCTATGGATGTTATGAGACTCCATGTTTTCCCATTATCTCTTACAAAAAATGTTGCATTATGGCTATCTAAGCTCCTACAGAGTTCAATCACTAGTTGGAAAGATTTGTAGAAGGCCTTTTTGGAGAGCTACTTCCATAGATCAAAGAAGCTCAAGTTAAAGGATCAAATCAACAACCTTGAGCAACTTCCTAGTTATTGAATTAGCACTACATAGGAGCTATTTACTAAGCATTTAAGGAGCGTCCCTAATCATAAGATAGTTGATGATGCTTTGGTGGAGATCTTCTGCTGTACCCTTGATGAAAATAGTCAAGCCTATGGCCACTCCTTTATGGGGGCATGTTTTTAGATCATCCATTTGCAAGGACTGTTGAACCTATGAAACAAGTTGCCAAGACAAATTGTGCATGGGGACAAGGGGATAGAAATTCTATGAGGAGTTCATATGCTGTTAATGTTGGTTCAAAGTAAGCCAAGATCAATGAGGAGGTTATGCAACAACTTGCTCAACTTCGCACAAGAATGGATGTTGTGATCAAGCAGAATCAGGAAAGAGTAAATGCGGTAGTTCACCAACCTCCATGTACACCTATGTATAAGGAGTCTTATTTTGAGGAGGGTGCTTGTTTTGTAAATGATTAGGCAGGGGGTTTCCCAACCAATGCCCAAGGATCCAATCAGGACTATTGGTGCTAAGGTCAAGGAAACCAAGGTTGGAACTATGGTAGAGATGAAGCTTATAGAGACAACTGAGGTAGTTATTATAAGAGGAATAGGGGTTCTGAAATAGATTGGGGCAGATGAGATGGTTTTAGAAATGGTGCATATGTGCCACCAAATAACCGAGATGCTGGTACAAGCAATTCTAGAATTGAGGAGATGTTTGATCATTTGTTGAAGAAGGCTGAGACATAAGATGAAACTCTAAGGGGCATGAATTCCAATATTTCAAGCATTAATGAAAAGATAGAGTCTCATTCTGTGGCTATTAAACAACTTGAGCAACAATTTGGTCAAGTGTCAACTTAGTTGAATCAGCGTCAAAAAGGTACATTGCCTAGCAACAAAGTTAAAAATCCAAAGAATGAAGAGAAATGCATGGCGGTTACTACTAGAGGCGAAAGAGTACTATTGATCCTCCTATGCCGCTTGAGGTATAAGGTGTTCGTGAGAACATAGTTATAGATAAGGATGTGGTTTAAGGGGATGATTGTGTTAAAGATGGGACGAGTGATGTAGCTAAAGAGCCACAGAAGTATAAGCCCGTCCCAAGGTCTACTCCTACTTTTCCCTTAAAGACTCAAAAAGACGGAGGAGGAAGGAAAGTTTAAACACTTTCTCTTAATGCTTAAACAACTATCAATCAACATCCCTCTGATTGAAGCTTTGGAGAAAATGCTGGGTTATGCAAAGTATATGAAAGACTTGGTTACTAAAAAGCAGACTGTGAGTCAAGAGCTTTCTAAAGAGCTTCAGCATTGTAGTGCTATCACTACTAAGTCATTAGCTCAAAAGCATGAAGACCCAGGTGCTTTCACTAGACCTTGCACTATAGGAGATATAGAGTTCGCAAGAGCACTTTGTGATTTGGGTGCTAGCATCAATTTGATATCTCTTGTGGTTTTCAAGAAGCTTCATTTGGGTACCCCTACTCCAATTAAGATGCATTATTGATAGTGGATAGGACTATGGAGAAACCCATGGGATACTCTGTGATGTGTTGGTAAAGGTTGAAAAATTCATATTCCCTGCAAATTTTGTGATTCTTAATTGTGAGGTTGATTCTGAAGTTCCTATTATTTTTGGATGGCCTTTCTTAGCTACTGGTTGCACCTTGGTTAATATGGATAAAGGTCTGCTCATGTTTGGAATAGGTAAAGATAAGGTCGTGTTAAATGTGTGTCAACAAGCAACGAAGAACAATGATATGAGAGTGGTTCCAATTATCGAGACTATTGATGATGATGAGCCAGAGGTACCACTTGAGCTACGATTAGGTTGAAACTTTAGAGGCAGTATTGATAAACTTTGACAGTGATGGTATCCCAGACTATGAGGAGATAATAACTGCTCTAGGGGTGTCTTTTGGTCTTAGATGCCAAACTAAACTCGAGCTAGATTTGCAGAATTGGGAGTCACCACCTCCAAAGCCCTCCATAGAAGATCCACCAGTGCTAGAATTAAAAGCACTTCCAGCACATTTGGAATATGCATTTTTGGGAGTCAACAATATTTTACTGGTGATAATAGTTGTAGACTTGAATGATGAGCAAGCGGATGCCTTTGTAACAATATTCAAACAATTTAAAATGGCCCATTGGATAGGCTATTGTAGATATTATTGGTATCCCTCCTGGGGTATGTACACATAAAATCCAGTTAGTCAAGGACTATAAGCCAAGCATTGAGCATCAAAGGTGGCTAAATCCTCCTATACAAGAGGTTGTTCGCAAAGAGATCATGAAATTATTGGATGCAAGAGTAATCTAGCCAATCATTGATAGGGAATGGGTAAGCCCAGTATAGTGTGTTCCAAAGAAAGGGGGTATCACAGTGGTACCTAATGCTAATAATGAATTAATCCCTATGAGGCCAGTCACAGGATGAAGGGTGTGCATAGATTGCAAAAAGGTCAATGCCTCGACAGGGAAGGATCACTTTCCTATGCCATTCATGGATCAGATGCTAAAAAGGGTGGTACTATTTTCTCGATGGGTATTCCAGCTATAATCAGATGATCATAGCACCAGAGGATCAAGAGAAGACCACATTTACATGCCCCTATGGCACCTTGGCATTTAAGAGGATGCCATTTGGTTTGAGTAATGCCCCAACAACATTTTAGAGATGCATGATGTCCATCTTCTTAGACATGGTGGAGAGTACTATTAAGGTCTTCATGGATGATTGTAGTGTGATTGGAAAATCATTTGAGGATTTCTTGGCGCACCTACTTGACGTGTTGCAAAGATGTGTAGAAAGTCATCTGGTACTAAACTAGGAAAAGTGTCATTTCATGGTGAAGAAGGGTATTGCGTTGGGCCATAAGTGTCTGGCAAAGCATTGAGGTCGACAGAGCTAAAGTTGAGGTGATTGAGAAGCTTCCACTACCCATCTCAGTAAAGGGTGTGAGAAGTTTCTTGGGACATGCAGGATTCTACCGGAGGTTCATAAAAGACTTCTCTAAAATTTCACACCCATTGTGTAAATTATTAGAGAAAGATGCTAAGTTCATGTTTGATGATGTATGTATGCAAACCTTTGAAGAGTTAAAGAAGAGGTTGATCTCAGCACCAATTATTGTCGCTCTAGACTGGTCCAAAACCTTTGAAATCATATGTGATAAAAGTGGGGTCGCTCTAGGCATGGTATTGGAAGAATGCAAAGAGAAGATATTACTTCCGATATATTATGCCAGCAAAGCCCTAAATATGGTCCAAAAGAATTTCATTGTCATAGAACAAGAGTTACTTGCATTGGTCTTTGCATTCAAAAAGTTCAGATCATATCTGTTGGGAGCCAAAGTGGTGGTACATACAGACCACTCAACACTTAAATATTTAATGGCTTAAAAAGATGCAAAGCCAAGGTTAATGAGATGGATGTTTCTCTTGCAAAAGTCTAATTTTGATGTCATTGACAGAAAAGGGACATAGAATCAAGTTGCAGATCACTTATCCAGATTGGAAGATGGGGCAATGATGAAATCTGATGATGGATTGGAGATAAATGATTCCTTCCCTGATGTGAGAGTGTTGGCTGCATCACATGATCTGATACCTTGGTTTGTAGATTATGCAAATTAATTGGTGAGTGATATCATGCCACCTGACTTAAACACACATCAACTTCGAAAGTTTATGCATGATGTGAGGAAGTTCTTTTGGGATGACCCATACTTATTTTGTGTATGTGCTGATAAGATTATTTGTCGCTGTGTTCCTGAGGTTGAAATGATAAGCATACTTGAGGCATGCCACTCAACATTTGTGGGTGGACATCATAGTGGGATCTGAACAACCCACATGTATATGCGTGAGGGATAGATTTCATGGAACCATTTGTTAGCTCACATGGAAACAAGTACATCTTAGTTGCTGTGGATTAATATCAAAGTGGGTGGAGGCCATGGCTCTACCTAACAATAAGGGTAAAAGTGTCACAACATTCCTAAAAAGGAATATCTTCTCGAGATTCGGTACCTCTCAGACTATCATCAGTGATGGAGATTCTCAATTTTGCAATAGACTTTTTAAATGAAAAGTATGGAGTAAAGCATAAGGTGGCGATGCCTTATCATCCCCAAACGAGTGGGCAAGTGGAAGTGTCAAATATAGAAATTAAACAGATTTTATCTAAGACTGTGAATTCAAATCGAATAGAAAGGTCATGAAAGCTAGATGATGCATTATGGCATATTGGACTGCATTCAAGACCCCTATAGGCATATCCCCATATCAACTTGTTTTTGGAAAGGCATGTCATTTGTTAGTGGAACTTGCACATAAAGCAATGTGGGTATTGAAGAAGTTGAATCTAGATTGGAATGATGTAGACACATATAGATTGAGCCAACTCAATGAGATTAATTGTCATGACCCAAGCCTAGGGCCTAGACATGACATGGTGCAAGGGCAACCCGAAGGGACTCCAAGTAAGCCTCTTAACATATCATTACACATCTTTGGCTGTGGAAGCAATAAAAGAAAAACAAGAGATAATAAATAAGGATAACCAGGGCTAAGAGGCATCTTTCATATAATAAACATCAAGAGTCAAGAGATAGTCAAAGCTTATAACATTACATATGACATATCCAATAACACCTCTAGTACATAGATAATAGCGGGGGCTAAGATAAGCAACTGGGTTCACCCTCATAGTCAATGTAAACATAAAAGAAATATAGTCTTAGAACATCACATGGGATCATAAGCAATGTCCCTAGAATGGAGGACTCACCAACAAGCTTGAGTGAAATCGTACTAGCCACATGGATGGAGATGCTCAAGCGAGGGACCGATTCCTACATGGTAATAATATGTAGGCATAGAGTATGCATTAGTACGTTGGAATATACTAAGTAGGTAGGATATATTCCTACATAATGATATCATGTAGGCATAGAGTATGCGTTAGTATATAGGAATGTAATATGTATGTAAGATGCAATTCAACAAGAGATAGCCAATATAATCAAAATGCATAATCATACCAAGAGGTAGTATATTAGCAACATGGCATGCATGAACAATGCTTGAAGTTAAACATGCTTGAAAATAATCATTCTTACATAGGTTATTAACCCAATAAGGGGACATGCTTAGATCATCCAAATACCTTGTACTAGATGGTAAGGAATGTAGCATAAGTCATGGCCCCTTCTAGTAGGTAATGAAAGTACATGAGATAATGAATAACACATGTGGATATAAGGTAGCATAAGTCATAATATGAGCATAGGACAATACATAGCGTTACATCACATATGAGGGTGAGCGTATCACATAATTCATAACCCCTTCATATGTGTACATTGCATAACCTCAAATCATACATGAGGGTAAGAGTACAACATAGTTCATAACCCCTTCATGTAGATATGAGTAAGTGAGTAGCATTGATTCGTACGTGAGGGTAAGGTGTATAACATAGTTCATAACCCCTACATGTAGAAATTGGCCTTGTACTAGAGGGTAAAGCATATAACATAGTTCATAATCTCTTCTAGTAGGCATCTTAATTCACAAGAGCATAAACCTTAGCATAGGGACTCAATAACTCATCAACGATTCCCAAGAACATAACAACCTGAGAGCCCAACAATTCACTTGTAATACCATAGGTGTTTTACATGATTTAATCACACATATATACATTCCTTTCATCATCATATAGTCATTCAACTCATAAGACATGCGTTAGACCTTCAATTCCTCAAGAAACCATAACCAGATATTTTATCAAAAACTTGGCGGGTGTGTAATGCTAGTGTAAAACCATGCAATTCAAAAGTGAAATCATGCAAGAAAATTAATTGTAAAACCATCAATAGATACTTGGTAACACCCTCAAGCTATATACATGAAAAGCCTTCATCAAATCCTATAATAGATCTTAGATCCATAGCTCAAAACATGTTAAAACAATCACAATTTGATGAACCGCAACATAATGTGCAGTGAATTTCATAATAGATAAGACTCATAAGTAAATCAACTTTAAATCATGCAATATTAGGTAAAAAAGAGCTTGGGCTCATTGGTAAAAGGAACCCATAGAAGAAACCCACATACCTTGACTTTGGAGGATCTTTGAAGGAGATTGGAAATGGAGACTTGAAGCTTGATTGTTAACCTTAGAATCCGGATGAGTTTGGGACTTGAAATTTGGAGATGAAATATTGGCTAAGTGTTTGAGTGAGTATTTGGGAATGTCTTGGTTGATATGAGGGTGAAATAAGGCCATGTATAGGTATTTTCACGCATGGGAAGGCTTAGACCCAAGACCCAAAAGTCTTGGATCAAACTTGAAAACTAGCACCAAAATAAGGCACTAGTGCGTCGCGCCAATGACGTGCCTACGTCACTGGAATTCAACATGTTGAATATTAATATTGTAATTCGTTTGCTCTAAAATCAGGGTTAGACCTGTTTTCCACTCAATTTGACCCCCTAAACAAGAATATGAAGTCAAAATTTTAAAATAACGCATGAATTTTGAGATATATGGAAATTATAATTTTGGGCATTTTCGAGGTACATTTTCGGGCACTTTTTGGGTTCGTTTCAATATCTGCCCCTTGGGAACATTTGTCCTCGAATGTCAAAGAAACATATATGAGTGACATAAACATGACAATTTTAGCTCACATATGGATGCAACAATGCACTTAAACATCATTTCAAAAATCTCAACATAAGTGTAAAATCATCATGAACTTGTCAACATAAACATAAATACATATGATGAAATAGGGGCTGAAACATAAGACTTGGAATCATAAAAGGACCTAACGTGTTATCATAAGCTTGAATAGAATAAAAAACATACAAATATTGCTTCTCTATGCCCGCTCTAGCTCCTCGAGAGACACTACCGACTAGATGATTCTTCCAAAAAATGGACTTGATGAACACCACATCCTTATCAATCAACCTTTCCACCCATTCATCCAATGTTCCCACTGGGACCTTCTCCTAAGACAACTTATTTCCACAACACCCACACTCTAAAGAGTTCTATAGCATTAGAGTCACCAATATATTCCCTCAACCTAGAAGCATGAAAAGAATCAGACGAACCGTATCCATATCCCTAGGCAATTCCCATTCGCATGCAACCTCACCAGTCTTCCTCAACACTCTATAAGAACCCACAAACCATGAACCCAATTTCCTTTCTTACCATCCCTACCACACCCTTCATGGGTGGGACTTCCAAGTGAACTAAACCATCAACACAAACACCTATACCCTACCTTAGTATCTGAAGATGCCATCTCCCCCTTAGGAGAAAACCTCTATCTTACCATCCCTTACCAAGACCTCTAACTCTATCAAGACAGGGATCAAGCCCTTACTTAACAAGGCCTCTTCAACCAAAGAAGATTCGGAACCATCAAAGCCACTACACCACCCTTCTCATTTCATCCAACCTCACCTCCTTTGAAAATCACAACATCACCCTCAAACGATTCACAAACTCTTCCTCACTTCTAGAAACAACCTGACACATCATTACCAAGAACCACCGCAATCTAACAAGATAGGGATTAAAGACCCTATTCATGAGACCTACAGCCACAACCAGTGCATAAGCCAAACCAAGAGACACCACCCCAAATTCAAAATATCAAAAAGGACATCAATGACTCATTGACCACCAGAATTGACTCAATATAAATAACTTAGGTTCAACACCCCCAACTCTTGCAAGATGACAAAGGCAACCCTTAGAGACCAATTGTACCTTAAGATAAGAAATGGACTTACCCCTTCACTACCAGTCACAGACGGGTTTAATTTGGAATTGGAATTTGACCCTATGTATTCTACAACCAATGGAGACATAATATGCATGTAACTAATCCATCCCAAGAATAACATCAAAATCCACCATATCTAATCCATCAAAAACCATAAGTCAAGACCTAAATGCAACATGACCACAAAATAATTTTCATAGACTTTTCTAGCAACAGTAGACTCGCTAATGGGATAGATACCAAAAAGTCCAGATAATAATCCAGAGCACACATAAAGCCCACTAGCAACAAAAGAAAACTTCAACATACTGGTAGCAATATCGGGTGCCTCATCCACCCCTTGCCTTCTTTGAAGAGCATAGAAACTATTACGTCTTAGAGTGCCTCCTTGATCAATATACCCACCTTGGGCCTCTTGATTCATATGATCACCTTGCCCTTGAGGACGACCCTCCTTGCCCTTGTTTTGGACGTAAGGGCAATCAATAAGCTTGTGGCCTACACTCTCACATCCGTAACACACACTTGAATTCTTTAACCATTTTCCACGATGATGCTTTTCATATTTTGGGAATTTTGGAAAACTCATTCCACCATCGCCACCTTGGAACCTTGGTCTATCTATTCCTTCCATAATAAACCTCTTGTTTGTAACACTAGAAGACCCTTGGCCTTGAAACTTAATACTTTGTTGGAACACAATCATCCTCAAACTGAGCCCTCTTAGACTCTTCACTCCTCTTCTTCCTAAGCTTTACACCTTAAGTTATTCGGCATAAGTCATGAGGCGGGACAAATCCATATCATTAATTAACATAGAAGACCGGCATTCCTCACTCACCTAATCAGAGATACCCATCATGAACTTGTTCATTCTAGCCCTTGGGTCAGCAACCAAGTGACGAGAATATTTAGAGAGTTGGTTGAACTTGAGGGCATACACTCTGACACTCATTGATCCTTACTTCAAATCCATGAACTTCACCATCTTGGCCTCCCTAAGCCCAAGAGGGAAGAACCAATTAAGAAAAGTCACCTTAAACTCCTCCCATAGCACCACATTATTGTTTCCCTTCCCTTCCTTCCATTGAGTAAACCATATTTGTGCTACCCCCTTGAGTTTGTAAGTCGCCAACTCCGCCTTGTCTTACGATCTAACACCCATGATGGCCAATACCTTATAAATCTCATCAATAAACTCTTGTGGGTCCTCATCCACCTTTGACCCATAGAACTCCAGTGGGTTCATCCTCATGAAGTCTCACACTCTAGATCCCTTTGTAGGAGCATGAGGGCCTTGGGCCCCTTGATTAAGTTGATGGGCCGTAGCTTGAACTAGCAAGGTGAGAGTATCACAAAGCTCGCCATGAGTCGGTTGTCCCTCGGGAGTGCAAGCTCTTCTTCCTCTTATGTTAGGAATGATCAACTAGCATGACAAAGAACAATTGTTAAGGGGAAAAACTTACCTCAACTCTACAACATAACTTAGAACATGATAAAGGGAAACATTTCCTAAAATGTTTCATAGCCTCCTACTCATAGTTGTGGTGCACAACACAACCATGAATAAGACTCTAATCAACATGGTGTGTTGGACTTCGAGGATCAAACAACCTAGTACTCTAATACCAAGTTTGTCATGATGCAAGACTAGGGCCTAGACGTGACATAGTGTAAGGGGAACCTGAAGGGACCCCAAGCAAGGGTTTTAACATATCATTACACATCTTTCATCACGGAAGCAATAAAAAAAACAACAAGAGATAGTAAATAGGGATAACTATGGCTAAGAGACATCTTTCATATAATAAACATCAAGAGTCAAGAGAGAGTCAAGCTTATAACATTACATATGACATGTCCAATAATACCTCTACTATATAGATAAAAGTGGGGGACAAGACAAGTAACCAGACTCACCCTCAAAGTTAACGTAAACATAAAGGAAATATAGTCTTCGAACATATTATGGGATAATAAGCAATGTCCCTAGAATAGAGGACTCACCAATAAGATTAAGTGAAATCGTAGTAGCCATATGGATGGAGATGCTCAAGCGGCGCTTCAATTCCTACATGGTGATATCATAGGTATAGAGTATGTGTTAGTACGTTGGAATTTAATAAGTATGTAGGATACAATGCAACAAGAGATAGAAATATAATCAAAATGCATAATCATACCAAGAGGTAGTATATTAGCAGCATCGCATGCATGAACAATGCTTGAAGTTAAACATGCTTGAAAATAATCATTATTACATAGCTTATTAACCCAATAACGTGAAATCCTTAGATCATCCAAATACCTTGTACTAGAGGGTGAGAGATGTAGCATGAGTCATGGCCTCTTCTAGTAGGTAATAGTAGTACATGAGATAATGAATAACACATGAGGGTAGAAGGTTGCATAAGTCATAACCCCTACATGTGAGCATAGGATGATACATAGCCTTACATGGCATATGAGGGTGAGACGTATCACATAGTTCTTAACCCTTTCATATGAGTATATTGCATAACCTCAAATCATACACAGGGTAAGGAGTACAAAATAGTTCATAACCGCTTCATGTAGATATGAGTAAGTGAGTAGCATTGATTCATACATGAGGGTACGGTATACAACATAGTTCATAACCCCTAAATATAGAAATTGGCCTTGTACTAGAGGGTAACGCATATAATATAGTTCATAACCCCTTCTAGTAGGCTTCACAATTTACAAGAGCATAAACCTTAACATAAAAACTTAATAACTCATCAATGATTCCCAATAACATAAAAATATGAGAGCCCAACAATTCACTTACAATACCATAGGTGCTTTACATGATTTAATCACACATATATATACATTTTTTTCTTTATCATATAGTCATTCAACTCATAAGAAATGCATTGAGCCTTTAATTCCTCAAGAAACCATAACCGGATATTTTATCAAACACTTGGCAGGTGTGTAATGCTAGTGTAAAACCATGCAATTCAAGAGTGAAATCAAAAAATTTATTGTAAAACCATCAATAGGTACTTGGTAACACCTTCAAGCAATATACATCAAGACCCTTCATCAAATTCCACAATAGATCTTAGATTCATAACTCAAAATATGTTAAAATAATCACAATTTCATGAACCTCAACATAGTGTGCAGTGAATTTCATAATAGATAAGACCCACGAGTAAATCAACTTTAAATTATGCAATTTTAGGTAAAAGAGTGCTTGGGTATCATGGGCGAAAGGAACCCATGAAAGAAACAACATACCTTGACTTTGGAGGATCCTTGAAAGAGATTAGAACTGGAGACTTAAAACTTGATTGTTAACCTTAGAATTTAGATGAGTTTGGGACTTGAAATTTGGAGATGAAATATTGGCTAAGTGTTTGTGTGAGTACTTGGAAATATCTTGGATGATATAAGGGTGAAATAAGGCTAAATATAGGTATTTTCACACATGGGAAGGCTTAGGGACAAGACCTAAAAGTCTTGGACCGAACTTGAAAACTGACACCAAAATAAGGCACAGGTGTGTCGCGCCTACCTCACTAGAATTCGACACTTTTAAAATTGAAATTGTGATTTGTTTGCTCTAAAATTGGGGTTAGACCCATTTTCCACTCAATTTGAC
>DF358602.1:56729-89006 GCA_000787875.1 Solanum virginianum
TCTCAATTTGACCCCCTGAACAAGAATATGAAGTCGAATCTTCAAAATAACGCTTGAATTTTGAGATATATAGAAATTACAATTCCAAGCATTTCTGAGGCACATTTTCGGGCACTTTTTGGGCTCATTTCACAAATGAGTTTTGATTGAAAGCATATGAGAGCTTAGCCTTGTATAAGAAAAAAATGAAAATACAACATGACCGCTGCATAGAAAGCTGGCATTTCACACCAAGGGATTTGGTGCTACTTTTTAATTTCAGACTAAAGTTGTTCCCTAGGAAGCTCAAATCCTGATGGTTGGGACCTTTTCAAGTAGCACACATCTTTGATCATGGGGCTATTGAATTGGAGAGATAAAATAGAGGTAATTTCAAAGTAAATGGCCAAAGAGTCAAGACATAGCTTGGAAGTATGGAAAATATCACGATAGTTGAAGAATGAGATCTTGAGGAAGTCTGAGTACTCAGAATTGCTATGTCATGCCGCGATAATAAATCAGGCACTTCTTAGAAGGCAACCCAAGTTGGACTAGGACGCTTAGGCGCTGAGGTATGTTTTTGACACCTACTTATTCTATATTTGCTTGATTCAGTGCATCGAGGACAATGCACAATTTTTTCGATGGGGTGTTGGTGATTATGGGCCTTGGTGAAGTCTGAGTAGCTTATGGTCCATAACTACCTCAAATTTTGATCTTGAGGTTTTCTTGCCTATGTTCTTTTTTCTCATGGATATTTAATTTCAGTTGAACTGATACGTTTAGGATGTTTAGATAATATATGTAGCATATAGTATTAATACTTGTGTCGTATAACATGTTTTTTATGTTTTGTTTTGAAAATCAATACCCACCAAAATTTTTTGATTAGTAATTAAATGAAAAGCATCCATGTTTAGGTGTTCGACAATAGTTTTTCTGATAAATGAGGGTAATCGAGACATGAAGCATGATCTATGAGTCGTTTGTTGCCTTTTAAAAACACCTAATTAGCCTAACCTTGTCTAGTGAAAAACCTTGAAATTGGCCCTAGGCTATCCTTGAGCATTGTGAACCTTGATTGAGGCAAAAAAGGCTAAGTTAAGGGTGGCTACCAAAAGTGGCCCTGGTTTGGGGAATAGATATTGTGTGCTTCAATACAGGCTAAAAGCCTAAGTTGAGGGTGGCCCCGTGTAGGGGTAAAATCACAAAAATAAGGTGGTGAGTTGGGAATGAGGAGAAAAATAAGAAAATCATGTACCAGGTGCAAGGAAAAGAAAAAGATACCTTAGATTGAGATTAAAAGCAAAATGAAGTATAAAATTGAGGCAAAAGTTGAAAAATGAGAAGAAAATACCTGAAAAAGCTTGAATGTGAGGAAAGGGAGGATAAGGTGACAATAGTAGAGTTGGTATGGTGAAAGTGATGAAAAACATAGTTCAAGGATGAATTTTAGTCACTATTTGTCCAAAATACCATACTAAAGCCTCCTGAGCCTATGTTATTAGCCTAGAAAGTTCTAAAGTGATCCTAGTCTAGTTTGTTGAAAATCTAAGTCATGAGTATAGGGGCAAGCCTATAGTATTAGTCATAATGCATGAACAACTTTCTTCAACTCAATTGGGTAAGTGATTAATTATGTTTTCTCAATTCATGATTTCTTCATCTACCCATAGCATGAATAGCTAAATCCACAACTTGGGGTTGTGGGAATCATGAAGATCTAACCAAATAAAGCTGGATAATTTGTGATTGTTGGAATGGGTGTTTACATGTATCAATCAATTCTCTTCATTTTGCATGATGTTTTCTAGTGGTGGCTAACATTAGAACTTACCTAATGTTACCTTCCCAATCCAGGTGGTAATAAATAGAAAAAGAGATTAATTAGTAGGATTCCATGATGTGTTCTCATCTAATCAACTAAACAAGACCAAGGAGAGGTTGGCTGGGACTACGGGTAATGGTTAGTATTGCACACTATGGAGATGGGATAAGTCACATAGTGAAATTCGCCTCTCATCTTTGACCAAAGGGCTTTATGAACTTAAATTACCATCCTACATGCTATACTCTAGTCGTGAATTGGGTTATCTGGGGATATTGAGTTGGTGAATCATAGGGAACACAATTCCCAAGTGGCTCTCTATTATTTATTGTCTCTTGCTTAAGTTAGTTTAGTTTAATTTCTTGTTGACCGTTGCAACACACTCCCCCCTGCCCGGGAATTGAGTAGTTAATTACTTGAATCACGTATTGGTGAATTCATTGTGATTCTCCGTATTCTCTGTGGGTTTTGAACCTAACCTTGGTTAGGTTTTATATTTGACAATGACTACTTTATCCTCCAAAAGATAGGTGTAACTTGGGCGTGATCATCACTTCACAAGGAGAGGTCCTATCATTCTCATTTACTTTAAAACAATGTTGCTCTAATAATGTCGCGGAGCATCAAATGTTAATACTTGGACTTGAAATGGCTATTGACATGAAGTAATTACAATTGCAAGTCTTTGGTGACTCTCAATTGGTGATCAAACAACCTTTGGGACGTTATGAGGTTAAAAAGCCTGAACTTCATCCCTATCACTCTTATGCCTTGAAATTGATAGGATGACTCAGAGATGTGACTCTCGAACATGTGCCATAGAAGGAAAACAAAATGGCTGATTCCTTAGCTACTTTAGCTTCCACTCTAAGTCTCCTAGAGCAGACACAAGTTACTATTTGTCAGAAATTGGTTGTACCACCGCGTTGATCTAGTCTTTAGCTTCCACTCTAAGTCTCCTAGAGCAGACACAAGTTACTATTTGTCAGAAATTGGTTGTACCACCAAATTGAAAAAGAATATAAAGTAGAGAGCCTCGTTGCTGTGACCGAGGTTGATAAAGATGATTAGCGTCAAGCTATTATCGACTACCTGTGTTATGAGATACTCCAAAAGATGTAAAGCAAAAGTTTGATATTCAGCATTAGATGCCTCATTTTATCTACTACAAGGACATATTGTATAGGAGATTATTTGAGGGAATGCTCTTGTGGTGTTTGGGGGAGGAAAAAGCGACACAAGCCTTGCAAGAGGTACATTTAGGAGTATGTGGATCACATCAGTCTGGACCAAAACTTCACTTTCACATAAGAAGAATGTGGTGTTATTGGCCAATTATGGTGAGAGATTGCTAAGACTATGCTCAAAGGTGCAAGGCTTGCCAATTCCATGCCAATTTCATACATCAACCACCTAAAGTTTTATACCCTATTATTGCTTATAGCCATTTGATGCTTGGGGATTGGATATTATTGGTCCACTACCAAAATCTTCTGGTGGGCACTAATACATCTTGGCTATGACAGATTACTTCTCAAAATAGGCCAAAGTTATAGCTCTTAAAGAAGTCAAGTAGGAGAATGTTGTGAACTTCATTTGAGTGAACATTGTCTATCGATTTAGCATTCCATGATATATAATAATGGACAGTGGCAAGCCATTTGTTAACAAGTTGATGAATAAGATTTGTGATCTCTTTGGCTTTAAGCAACAAAAATCCTTTATATAAAATGCCGCTACCAATGGTCTAGCCAAGGCGTTCAACATGAATTTATGCAATCTATGAAGAAAGTTTTCTCTAAGTCCAAGAGAGATTGGTATGAAAGAATGGAAGAAGCCTTATGGGCATATAGGACAATATATCGTACACCAACTCAAACAACTCCATATTCACTTACTTTTGGAGTTGAGGCAGTCCTACCGCTCGAGCGACAAATACCTTCTTTTAGACTGGCTATCCAAGAAAGGCTCACTAAAGAAGAAAATGCCTGACTAGGTCTTGTTGAATTAGAAGCACTTCATGAAAAGAGATTAGACGCCCTACAAGACCTTGAATATTATCAAGCTCATTTGTCTTGTCCTTTCAACAAAAAGGTTCATTCGAGGTATTTTCAAGTTAGAGACCAAGTCCATGCAGTAAGAAGACCCATTATCACTTTACTTGAGCCCGGGGGCAAATTTACCTCTAAATGAGATGGACCATATGTGGTACAAGAAGTATACTCAAATGGTTCTTACAAGCATGTCGATGCATATGACATTAGGATCAGTCTAATAAATGCAAAGTTACTCAAGAGGTACTATCCTTAAGGAAAATGATGCTCCTTGAAGTAGAAGTATAAAACTGCATGATACTCCTGGCCCACAAGAGTATAAACTGTGTACGACACCAAAAAAAATGTTCGCTAGGCTAAACATATTGAAAGAGGTGGCCTAGGCAAAAATTAGGACAAAAAAAAACTCCCACTCAGAACTACGTTGTGACTTGATCTTCTTTATTGAGGTACGCAGGCACTTGAAATTATATTTCAAGTTCCATTGCATGAGTGTTAAAAAACTATATCTCCCAACTTGATTCCTTACGGGGGAGAAACTCTATGGAATGTGAGCTTCTTCAATGGCATGCTTGAGATCTTTAAGTTTAATCATGTTTGTAGGTTGGAGGTTTCATACTCCTCATGTCTGCAAGTTAAAGTCCAAGTCTACAAGTTGGTTCTCAAATTAAGCAAGTATGCAAGTGATAGTCTCAATCTTTCAAGTTTATGTGTTGATACTGATGAGTCGCGGAAATATGACTCTTGTAATGCTTTAAACATAGGATTTTTGCGCTTTCTCAAGCAAATTTGTTGGTTTGATGTGTTCTTTTGTTATTTTTTAGGAAAATGGTTAAGGCATGGAGCAATGGTTGAAGTACAAGAAAATGAATGAAAAAGATCTCAAGTGTTGGAATATGGAGGCCTTCACGGCCCATGTAGCATCATACGGACCTTGAGATGCCACGTAGACTTGGTCATAGGGAATGAAGCAAAGATTAGAACCAAGTGAAAGACCACGGGTGCTTTCACAGTTCGTGTGTCACTACACGGACCATGAGGCCTACTGTTGCCTCATATTTGGCGTGACAAATGATGGTTGGAAGCATAGCAAAGAGCTGGAGCAAAAATAAATTAAGGGACATCCTACGGTCCCTTTCACGAACCATGGGAGTTGACATGGGCCATATCGTGTGCCATCAAGTTGATGTGAAGTTGTGCCATTATCATCAAAAAGGAAGAAAAACATACAAGCCAAAGTTGACGGGACCCTCTCACGGGCCGTGTGACACTACACGAACCATGAGAAGGGTAGTGGCATTGACGGAGAGGCTGACAACATGGAAAAGCATGAAGGCAAAGGTCACAGATTGGTTCACGATTCGTGAACCCTCACATGAACCATGGTAGAGGACTTGAGACAATAATGCGAGATGAAGGGCAAGTGTTGACTCACGATTATTTCACGTCTGTTTGAACCTTCACGGGCCGTGTAGTTACTCGTACCCATGCTGGCACTATTTTTTCTATTTTAAGTCGGATTATGTTTTTCCTTGTGTGTGTGTATATATATATACACATATATATTATTTTTATTTAGTCTTTGACTACTGGAGATAGAGAACAAAAGAAGAACACTATTTTGCATTTATTTTCATTGAACTCTTGGATTTCAATCATCTATTTGAGATTGTAATTCATGGATTCATCAATTTATCAATAGTAAGTTCTTTATCATGATTTCTTTACATTATTGTGGGCTATTAATCTCTAATATGCTAGGCTAAACCCATAACTAAGGTTGTGGGAACCATGACAACTCAATAAGATAGACAAATTTGGGGTGAATCATGGGATTGATTATCATATATATCATAGTATTCTTCACTTTAACTTCTTCCTTAATGAGTGGACAGGTTAGGTAAGCCTGTATTCTTTACATGCCCGGAAGGGATGTAGTAATTAGGAAAATAATTCTATGATAGAAATTCGAGGTTTTTAACCTAGTCTAAGTACTTGAGACCGAAAGGTAAGAGTATTCTAGGGTCCATAACAAGGATTAAAAAGTATACATTCTGAGATCGAAAGGTGATGAATGAAATTCATCTAAAAAGGACCGAAAGGTGAATTAGGTGTTACTTAACATGTTTGATCTTGTATATATAATCATGAATGGATTTACCACCTAAATTTGGCTATCATATTGGACATCATGGGGAACATAATCCCAGTATCTCATTAATCACTTGAAATCTAGTAGTCACTGCATCTTTCATTACTTTACTTTAATAATTTAGTTTGGAAAAATCAAAACCCCTACTTACTTTATGCGTTTTTATTTTAGGAATAGATATTACATCTAAAAAAGGATGCTAATAGAGTTATTCTCATGCATTTCCCGTAGGATCAACCTCAACTTTTGTTGGGTTTTATATTTGATCAACGATTGTTTACTATTCCTTTTGGAGTGTAAATTTGGGCATATCAAATTTTGGTGCCATTGTCGGGGAATACAGCGAAGTAGTAGTCTGTTAGTTGCTATCTTCAGTGTGCAATACTAGTTCTTATTTTTACTTTTATTTCTTACTTTTGCTCATTGTAGGGAACCAGAGTTGCATGCCAAACACCCAAAGTAAGGGTGAAGCACTTATTCCCTATGACCTCGAGCTCACTAAGTTGATCCGCAAAATAAACGCCCAAGAACGTGAAGCAGCAAGGCAAGAGAGTTAGCTGGGAATCCTGCAAATAGGGGAAATAAAGGTCTGGGTAAAGGATGACCTTGCAAGTAATGAGATGCCACCGATGGCACCACTTTGACAGGCGGCACTTGCACCACCCCTATATCAGTAACCTAGTTTGAGACCTTAGGGTCCCCAATAACCCCAAGCAGCGAATGGAGATGATGAAGGAACTGGGACCACTGGAGCAATAGTGCTCCCCCACTGCTTGTAGGTGTCAAGTTCACCATCACTAGCACTATGTTGTAGATGCTACAGATGAAAGGGTTGTTAAGCGGTGCAATAACTAAGGATGCAAATCAACATGTCATGAACTTCTTGGCAATATGCCAATCGTCTAAAATTCTAGAGGTAAGTCAGCAAGCACTTTGGTTGAGGTTATTCCCATTGTCTCTTTCTAGTGAGGCAACAAAGTGGCTGAATGAGCTTCCTCCTGATTCCATCCGCACTTGGGGGAGTTAAAAGAGGCTTTCTTAGAGAGGTTCTTACCTACGTCGAGGCAGCTAAAGATCAAAGATGAGATTGGATCTCATAAGCAATTGCAGAATAAAGCACTATATGAAACTTGGGAGAGATTCAGGTAGAAGCTCAAGCAGTGCCCCATACACCATCTCATGGATGAACACTTAAAAGCAGTCTTCTATAGGTCTTGCAACTTTGTGACTAAGCCTATCATTGATGCAACATGTGGAGGATCATATATGTCCAGAACGTTCCCAGACATTGTTATGATCTTAGATCAGGTGACTAAGAACAATAGGGCATGGTACAAAAGAGATGGAGACTGCTTTGGGTTTATCTTTGAGATGACTGCGGAATAAAGAAAAAGGAGGAAGAATGGGATCAAGACATTGCCCATATGCGGACCCAAATGGACTTGTTGACAAAGAGGCTACCAGGTGAGGAATAGAAAAAGTGAAAGTTATGGATACAATGCCTAGCTATGATGATCAATGCTATAATTATGATGAGAAGGCTAATATCTTGGGCAACCAGGGGGGTTACCGGGCATTCATCTCCAGTAACCAAGGTCAAAACTATGGTCGTGACAACAACCAAGGGAACTGAAAAAACAGAGATGGCTATAGGAATCGTGAGCACCAAAATGGTGGTGCTGGAAACTCGAAATTAGAGGATATGATAGCAAAGGTTATTGACAAGGTAGAGTCCACTGAGGCAGGGGTGCAAGATATGAGAAGAGAAATGTCCAATGTTCGGCAACTAGTCAACTCTCACTCTACCTCAATCAAGCAACTAAAGCAACAAATGAGGCAACTCTCAGCTTCATTGAACCAGAGAAAAGCTGGGTTACTTCCTAGTGATACTATTAAGAACCTACAAAATGATAGTCATTACATACCAGTAACCCTAAGGAGCGATAAGGTACTTTCTAACCCTGTTATAGCTAGTAATGTAGGAATTGATAAAGCTGAAGGCAAGGTACCTGACCCTGTGGAGGTGCATATTGATGATGCAAGTGAAGAGATTGATGTGGCACCAGCAGAGCCTGAGGTTGCTAAATATACCAAAGAGTCTGATAATCTAGTCTTTGCAGGTCATTCCCAAGCCACCACCACCTTTTCAACAGAGGTTGAGAAAGAAGGTAGAAGATGGCAAGTTCCAAAAATTTTGGCCTATACTAAAGGAGCTGTTAGTGAATATCCCTCTAGTAGAAGCATTTGAGAAGATGCCTAGCTACTCTAAGTTCATGAAGGACTTATTCACTAATAAGAGGACAACTATGATCGAGCTGGCGAACAATCTTCATCACTACAGCTCCATTGCTATAAGATCACTGGTTGAGAAGAAGAAAGATCTGGGAGCTTTCATATCCTTGCACTTTTGGGGCCTATGACTTTGCATGGGCTCTCTGTGACTTAGGTGCTAGCATCAACTTGATGCCATTAGCAGTTTATAAGTATTTGAGCTTATGATCCCCCACACCTATTACTATGCGGCTACTTATAGCAGACAAATTAGTAAAGCAGCCCATTGGGATTTTGTGTGATGTCCTGGTCCATGTGGGCAGGTTCATATTTCCTGTGGACTTTGTCATTCTAGACTGTCAAGTGTATTTCAAGGTCCCCATCCTCCTTTGAAGACCATTTATGGCGACTAGCAGGGCATTAGTAGATGTGGAGTGTGGGAAACTTACCTTTAGATTGAACACTAAGGAGGTAAAACAATGTTGTGAGGAGGCAAACTTGGTGTTAAACTGAGAGAAATGCCCCTTCATAGTTAAGGAGGGGATATTCCTTGGCCATAAGATTTTTGATAAGGGCATAGAGGTGGATAAGGCAAAGATTGAGGTTATTGAAAAGTTGCCACCTCCCATATCTATAAAGAGGGTACAAAGTTTTGTTGGGCATTCAGGTTTCTACTTCCAATTTGTAAAAGATATCTCTAAGATTGCACACCAACTGTGCAAACTATTGGAGAAAGATGCCATGTTTTTGTTTGATGACAGCTGCTGGCATGCCTTTGAGACCCTAAAACAAAAGATCTCTGCACCTGACTAGGCTGGCCTTTTTAAGGTTATGTGTGATGCGAATGGAGTTACTGTGGGTGTTATACTCGGGCGAAAGTGCAACAAGATTTTTCATTCCATTACTTGGCCAGCAAGACCCTCAATGATGCTTAAAGGAATTACACAATGACTGAGTTGGAGTTTTTGGCTGTGGTGTATGTGTTTGACAAGTTTAGCGCCTACTTATTAGACACAAAAGTGACCGTGCACATAGACTATGCATCATTGAGATACCTCATGGTGAAGAAAGATGCTAAGCTGAGGCTAATCAGATAGTTTCTCCTACTACAAGAGTTTCACTTTGAGGTCCAAGACTGAAAAGAAACTAAGAACCAGGTGGTTGACCACTTGTCCAGGTTGGAGGATAAGTCAAGAGCTAAGGATTGGTTGAACATTGATGATTCCTTTCCTGGTGAGCATGTATTGGCAGCTTCTGTTGACTTAATTCCTTAGTTTGCTAATTGTGCTAACTTTCTTGTGAGTGACATTATGCTTAAGGGCCTTGGCTTTCATCAGAAAAAGAAGTTTCTTTATGATATGCATAGGTACTTCTAGGATGAATTGTACTTGTTCAGAACATGTGCAGATGGAGTCATTACGCGGTGCATACTAGTAGCAGAGATGATAAGTATCATGTAGAACTATCACTCTTCCTTAGTGGGGGGCCATCATGGTGGTGCCAGGACAACAAAGAAGATCTTACAATGTGGGTACTACTGGCCCACCATCTACAAAGATACCCATGACTTGGTGCTAAGTTATGATAAGTGTCAGCGATAGGGCAAAATATCTAGGCGTCAAGGGCTACCCATGACCCCTATTCATGAAGTAGAAATGTTTGACCTCTGGGGCATTGACTTCATGGGCCTATTTGTGAGCTCCTATGGCATGATGTACATCTTAGTGGTGGTGAACTACGTCTCTAAGTGGGTGGAGGCGGTTGAATTGCCAAACAACGTGAGCAAGAGTGTTTTCTAGTTTCTGAGGGGAAACATCTTCTCCAGATTTGGGACACCCAGAACTATCATTCGTAATGGAGGTTTTCACTTTTATAACAAGGTCTTCCGTGCTGTGCTAGCTAAGTATGGAGTAAGACAACACAAGGTGGCCACAATTAATCATCCACAAACAAGTGGGCAGGTTCAAGTTTCAAACAAAAAGATCAAAGAGATTGGGCCTGAAAACTCTATAATGCACTGTGAATGCGATCAGAACTGATGGGTCTAGAAACTCGATGATGCCTTATGGTCTTATAGGACGGCTTAAACACCCTCATTGGTATGTCCCCATATCAATTGGTGTTTAGTAAATCTTGCCATTTACCTGTGGGGTTGAAGCACAAGGCACTCAGGGCTCTGAAGAAGCTAAACATAAATTGGGATGAGCCAGCTCACTTGAGACTTGACCAACTCAATGAGTTGGATGAGTTTCACCTCCAGGCTTATAAGAGTACAACACTTTACAAAGACAGGATAAGTTCCAACATAACAAGCATATTTCTCCATGAAGTTCTAGTATTGGTAATAAGGTTCTACTATATAACACCAGATTGAGGTTGTTCCTAGGTAAGCTCAAGTCTAGGTGGTCTGGCCCATATAAAATTGCCCAATTGTTCCCACATGGTGTAATTGAACTAGAAGCTAAAAATAGGCATCGATTACAAGTCAATAGGTAGCGAGTGAAGCAATACTTGGGTGTTACAAATAAAGCCTCAGTGATTGAGGTCATGTAACTTGATGAAGTTTGGGTAGTCAACATAGCTGTATCGTACGGTGACATTAAATCAAGCGCTTTATAGGAGACAACCCATGCATTATAATAGCTAGATTTAAAAAAAATAATAATTTTTTTTAATTATATGTCATGCATTTTCTTGTTTTTAATTTTATGTTTCTAGGTAGATATAGGTGTCATTTTTTGGAGTTGTGATCTTACGCTTTGTCAGAGGCATGACATATGGCTAACTTAGCCAAAAATTGGCAAAGAAAGGCACCATGTACATTTTTATGGGGCGTGTAGCATGGGATGACCCATGGCGTCTGTCGTGTGATGCATGAATAACTCAGGTATGTTTGAATGCTCCAAGTCTAACCACACGGCTAGTTTACACGGACCGTGCCAAGTGTAAATCCCATGAGTCCATCTGTGAGGCGTGTGCATGCCAGGCCCAATTTTTAATTGCTTAAGGATGGTCAAACGGATGATCCAAATAGATCGTGACATATGTCATGAGTCATGAGGCCGTCTATGGAGGTGCAGTCAGTCCAACACAAGGCCAGGTAAGTTTTAATTTGCACAAGGTTTGCGGGACGGTTGGTCCACACAGATCATGCTATGTGATAGGGGCTGTGAAGCCGATCGTGGAGAGAGAGAGGAACGGTCAACATGGTTTACCAAGGGCTTTAAACCCTTTATTTTGTCCCAATATGCCTCATTCTTAAATTTTTCACTCTCTCTCATCCCTTACGACTCTTTCTCTCTCTTACGCCCTCTCTTTCTCCAAAACCCCCCAAAATTTCTATCTTCTTTGTTACGATTAGTGAGTCAATTTCAAGATTCATAGCATTAACTTTTATGTGGATCTCTATTTTTTTCAAGCAATTCATCACCTCCATTCTTGTTCATCAAGTAAGTACACACATTCCTTATCTTCTAGTGTAGCTTTTAGTGTGCATGTGTAGATCCTTGTTCAAAATTGTTTCTTTCTTTGTTTAAAGTGTCATGATGCATGAATTTTGTGTTGGGTGTTGCATTTGGTGGTGGAAACCACCATTGTTGAAAGCTTGCAGAGGTGAGCAGGGAGTCATGTGATTTTAGGGATTTTTCCGAGAAAAAGTGGTGTACCTATGTCCCTGATTTGAGTGTGTTGGTGGATCTCTGCTTAAATGATGTAGAATTGCAATATGTGTGCTTTTGTGTACCTTAGGCTGAAAGGCAGCGTGGGTTGCTTCTCACGACTCATCACATGGACTATGTGCCTCTACATAGACCATGTAGTGGCCCATGTATGAGTCCTTGAACTCTACATGACCAAAGATCCTTTCATAGGCCCTGTCATGGATCATGTACCATTATACAACCCATGTAGGGTCCTTCATCTGGGTCTATTTTGTTTCATTCTTTTGTTACATCTCATTGTTGGATTTTAATTGATTTTCCATATATTCCTTTAGTGCACTTTCCATATGATAGACCGAGTAACACCAGTCTTAAGGGTTATTGTCATTTTTATGGCACAGGGGAAGTCTGAGTACCCATTATTGCGTCAACCTGCTCATTCAAAAATTTCTAACCATTTTAATTCATTTGTGATACTTGCAGGTACTATGGGTCCACATCGAAGGTCAACCTAACTTAGGGAGGAGCTTGAGTCACGTCTCCATGATTCCCTTATTATATCATCTAGTCATCAAACTGGGAGTGACTTAGGTGATGAATCCTCAGGAGGGTCTAAGGTCCATTTTGCTGGCAATGTCTCCCCTCACTCCCTTCGCACTACAAGGGCTTGTGCATCTAGCTAAACCATAGTCTCCCCTAGTTTAAGGAGGGGATTCCTTATATGGGAGTTGAGGATGATGAGGATGGCCCCAAGCAGGAGGAGTAAACACATACCCCGAAGACTAACCAACACCACAAGGATGAACAGGCCAACGAGATTGACCTCTGGGATAGTGATGAGAAAGCCATACATTATGCAGTCTGACGACAAATCTTGAAACCACAATGTCACTTATTGTATTTTACGAGGCTATTGGACAGTCCTAAGCACTAAAGAAATTTTCACTCAAGGGATTACCAAGTGCTTTCGGGGGTTCCAACAGTGGGTCATCATATCTGAGGTTTGGGTCATCACAGATTAGCTCGATAGGGTCCCTGATATAAGAGATGTGTTTGAATGGTATCAGTTTGGCTAGATGGCATAACCACCCAAATATTATGGACCAACGATCATTGAGGAGTTTTATTCTAGCTATGCTGCTTGCCTATTGTACTCCATATAGGGCAACTATTCCAAAAAATTGAAGAAGTAGCTAGCCTTTTGATTGTCCCTGCGGGAGTATGTGATGGTGCATGGTGAAAGGGTGGAAATTTTGGAGACCACCATTAATAGATTCCTCTTTATTCCAGACTACCGGGCCCCTCCTATTTATTGAAAGACACTTAAAAATCACTAATGAGGGGTAGATGTCCGATCTGACTACTCGGCCTGCACTTTTGAAATGGATTGCAAAGCGAATTGCCATACAAGGGGGTGATGCGGCTTGGGTTACAAACCCCCGGGTTCCTTGCCAAGGCTTTTTTGTCTTTTGCTACCAAATTTTGGTGGTCGGTGGTGTGGGCCAGGCTTCGTCCCACAGGTAATGACAACACACTCCAAACTTCACATGCCTCTTGGGTAGCGTGTTTGATGGCCAAGTACAAATTGAATATGGGACAAATTATTGTTATTGAGATGTAGGACTGAGCTTTATCTAACAGAGTTGGCATGCCTTTCCTATGCCTGATCTGGCCACTTTGCAAACAATCCCATGTCCCTACCATACATTTTCTGGATTGAAAGATAGCTCCCAAAGGCGTGGTCAACATTGCACTGATTAAGGACGTCAACGATCCTCTTATGTGGACTAGAACACACAGGCTGAAGGGTCCAATGATGTTTCCCCTAGCGGCCCAGCAAGAACCATTATTATTTGAGAGTTGCACAACCACACCATAGTTAGGTGCGACTTCTGAGTAGCCTAAGGGCAGTGGTGCAATGCCTCCAGCGCAACAAGGGTATGCGTATATCCCATATGAATTTATGGTCAGAGTGTGTCAGACTAGTGGCAGACTCAAGTTATTATTGGTCTAATCATCGAGAGGATGCCTCATGTGGTCCACTTTCATATACAACAAGCAGTGGAGCAATTAGGGCTGAACTTCTGGGCCAAATCAGCATCTTGTAGAACCATGTTAATACTTTGGAGAGATATTTCAACAATATGTTTGGAGTGTGTCTGGGGAAGAGATAAAGAATATTATGCAACCAGTGAATGACATGAAGGCCCAAATTGCATAGCTTATGATGTAAAACAATCACACTGTACCCCCCCCTAGAATATTGGATGAACCTCTTCAATGCTCCAGTGGGGCGCTCTACCCGTCCCATCTGCTGTACCTATGCCACCCACAAATGAGCTTAAGAGAAAGTACAAGGGCAAGAGGCGCAACTAACATATTGTAGCCCTTCACTTGACCCTTAGTTGGAAGAGGAGAAGAAGTTGCGCAAGGCCATGTAAGCCAGGTGCCAAGTAGCCTCTGAGCAAGAGGAAACGGAGTAGCTTGCATGAGAGGCAGCAAGGGTAAGAGCCTCAGGGAGCACCTTTGGACTAGATGCGACTTTTGATGATAGGGACCCTACCAACGAGTCTGATCTCGATGATTTGACTGATCCCTAGGGCATCCAGGTATGTTCTACTCCATTTTTGCACTCTATTTCTAGCTCTAGTGTCATGAGGGCACTGCACTATCTTTTTGGGAAGGGGTGTGGCATCCTACCACTTGAGAGTTTTTCTTGCCATATTTCTTTTCTCTTAAGTATACTATCTAGTAGAATTGACATGTTTAGGTTGTGATATTTCTGTAGATACAAGTGTGTATAGAAGTGTAGGATAACCCATGTTTTGATCTTTGAAAAATGCCCCAAGTTAAAAATATTGCAAAAAGCTTATATGTGCATGCATCCCATCCTGACTAACTTCTATGGTTTTTGGAAAGCATGGTATACATTTATGGTTGACATCTTGATGAATGAAGCATGACTATGTTGCTTAGTGCTAACTAGTGTAGGAGATGTGCCACGTGTGCATGAGCTTATTTACTTAATTTAGTCGATGCATTTGTAAGTTAGAACTTGCCTAGTCAGTCCCACTAAAATAATGTAATGGCTGGATTAGGATGCGATCTTAGGCCATTTTTGTTGACTAGTCACTTAGCCTAAATTCGACCAACCAAATGAAATTGGCCATTTTTGAACCAAACATTGAGCCTGAATAGACCTTTTCTTTGAAATCACCTAACTCACCTTTCCTATCTATCTGTAGTTTCTTACTTTGGCCTTAGTCGCTCCGAGGGCATTGTAAATCTTAGCCTAGGCCAAAAGCTTTAGTTGAGGTGGCTTCTACTGGCCCTAGTCCTTTAAAAAGATATTGTGAATCTTAGCCTAGGCCGAAAGCCTAAGTTGAGGGTGGCTATTGTAGGAAAAGAAAACAATGAGTGTGGAAAAGAGCCAAGTGATAAGAGGAGAAAAGAAATTGGGGTGTGACTGTGAATAATACTAACAAGTGAGAAAGAAAAGAGAGAAAAAGAGTAAGTGAGCATGGAAATCACTCCCAATGACAAAGAAAGTTGGAAAAATAGGGGCAATAAGAGTTAGAGGCTGAAAGCAGATGGCTAAGTCAAAGTACTATCTTGGAGGGGCCAATTAGTCACGTTGATCCTAAATGTACCTTACCTAGCCTACATTACAAGCCATAAAAGTCCTAACGTGATCCTAAAAAGGTCATTCAAGAATTGAGGTGGCAAAAATAAAGGCAAGCATATAGTCGATACTTGTGTTTCCACTGAAAATCACTTGTGAGAATGAGTGACTACATTCCAGTCTCTGTTTTATGTTGATATATTATGTGTGGGAATTTTGTAGTGAGGAAACTATCCTTGCACTGATTGGTTGCTAATATAACTTGTTCATTTTTTTTCTCAATCTTATGTGGGATGACTGAACATGTATGATGTTTACCTTAATCTGTGTGGGCTGTTTGGGGTGTAAGCACATTTTTAAGCATGTTTTCTGGGCATATATGTTAAAATGGAGGGGTTATCCATAGTTCTAATTGAGCACTTGTATCCATATTTCTAATTGAGTTGTCATTGCTTGAGGACAAACAATCATTCTAAGTTGAGGGTATTTATGAGTCGTGGAAATAAGACTCTTGTAACTCATTAAACATAGGATTTTTGCATGTTCTTAACCAAATTTGTTGGTTTGATATGTGTTTTTGTTTTTCAGGAAAATGGTTAAGGAATAGACAATGGTTGAAGTACAAGAAAATGAATGAAATAGAGCTCAAGTGTTGGCAAATGGAGGCCTTTACGGCCCGTGTAGCATCACATGGACCGTGAAAGGCCATGTGGACTTGGCTATGGGGAATGAAGCAAAGTTTGGAACCAAATGAAGGACCACGGGTACCATCACACCTCATGTGTCACTACACGGATTGTGAGGCCCTCCAAGGCCTCATACTTAGTGTGACAAATAATAGTTAGAGGTATGGCAAAGAGATGGAGTGAAAATAAATTAAGACAAGTCCCACGATCCCTTTCACGGACCGTGGGAGTTGACACGGGCCATATCACATGCCATCAAGTTGATGTGAAGTTGGGCTATTACCATCGAAAAAGAAGAAAATCATACAAGGAAAAGTTAACGGGACTCTCTTATGGGCTGTGTGACACTACACGAACCGTGAGAAGGGTCGTGGCATTGAAGGAGAGGCTAATAACATGGAAAAACATGAAGGCAAGGGTCATGGGTTGGTTCACGGTCCATGAACCCTCACATAAACCATGCTAGTACACGTGAGATGGTAACACGAAGTCAAGGCAAAGTGTTGACTCACGAACCATTTCACGATCCGTTTGGACTCTCACGGGCTGTGTAGTTACCCGTACCCATGTCGAGGCTATTTTTCCTATTTTAAGTGTGATAAGGTTTGTCCTTGTGTGTATGTGTATATATCTATCTATCTATATCTATATATATATATATATATATATATATATATATATTATTGTTATTCTATTTTTATTTATTCTTTGACTGCTGGAGACAGAAAATAGAAAAAGAAAACTATTTTGCATTTATTTTCATTGAACTCTTGGATTTTAATCATCTCATTGAGATTGTAATCCGTGGATTCATCAATTTATCAATAATAAGTTCATTATCATGATTTCTTTACATGTTTTGGGCTATTTATCTTGAATATGCTAGGCTAAACCAACAACTAGGGTTGTGGGAACTATGACAACTCAATAAGATAGACGAATTTGGGGTGAATCTTGGGATTAATTATCATATATATCATAATATTCTTCACTTTAACTTCTTCCTTATTGAGTCGATGTGTTAGGGTAAGCTTGTATTTGTTACATGCCCGGAAGGGATGTAGTGATTAGGAAAAGAATTGTATGACAAAAATTCGGGATTTTTAACCTAGTCTAAGTACTTGAGACCAGAAGGTGAGAGTATTCTGGGGTCCATAACAGGGTTAAAAAGTATACGTTCTGAGATCAGAAAGTGATGAATGAAATGCATCTAAGAAGAACTAGAAGGTGAATTAGGTGTTACATAACTTGTTTGATCTAGTATACGTAATCATGAACGGGTTTACCACCTAAATTTGTCTATTCGATTGGACGTCATGGGGAACACAATCCTAGAGTCTCATTAATTATTTGAAATCCAGTAGTCTCTGCACTCTTTCATTACTTTACTTTAATAATTTAGTTTGCAAAAATCAAAACCCCCACTTATTTTGTGCATTTTTATTTTGGGAATAGATATTATGTCTGAAAAAGTGTGGTAATAGAGTTATTCTCACACATTTCCTTGGGATCGACCTCAATTCTTGTTGAGTTCTATATTTGATCAACAATTGATTTCCTATTCCTTTTGGAGTGTAAATTTGTGCGTATCAGATAATCTTGAGATTTGTTGATTGTCCAACTTGAAGCATTAAGTTCCATAAAGTTTGCGAAAGTGAATGCGCAAGCTTTAAAAGAGGAGAAACTTTTATTATCTTCATTCTTATTAGCGTGCCAAACATGAATTAAGTTTGAATTACTAAGGATTCCAACAAAAGAAGGCATGTGAGAATATTGAAGTTAAAACTACAAATGCAAGATATATGAAAAGACCCCAAAAAGTGCTCGAAAATGTGCTTCGAAAGTGCTCAAAATCATAATTTTCGTATATTTCAAAATTCGTGCATGATATCTAAAATTTAACTTCATATTCTTGATCAGGAGGAAAAATTGAGTGAGAAATGGGTCTAACCCAAATTTTAGAGCAAATGAATCACAATTTCAAAATTTTAAAAAATTCCTTATCCAGAATGAGTCCACACCTCTAGCGTGACGCGGCCAGGGCGCGAACTAGTGTTATTTTTGCCCAATTATTTTTAGTTCGGTCCAAAACCTTTGGGTATTGGCTCTAAGTCTTCCCATATGTAAAAATACTTATGCTTAGTCATATTTTACCTTCATATAATACAAGACATTACCCAATGCTCTCTCAAACACTTAGACAAATATTTCAAGTCTCAAAACTCATCCGGATCTTAAGGATTTCACTCAAGCTTCAAGTCTCTATTTCTAATCTTCATCAAGAATTCTCCAAAGTCAAGGTATGTGGGTCTCAACTATTGGATCTTTTCACCCATTGTTCCCAAGCTTCCTTTTTTATAAATCTCTTGTTTCTATGTTGATTTACTTATGGATTTTACTTATTATGAATTTAACTATGAAATATGTTGGGATTTTGTGAAAGTGTGATTGTTTATGCATGTTTTGAGCTATAAATCTATTATCCATTGTGGGATTTGATGAAGGGTCTTGATTTATCTTGCATAAGGACATTACCAAGTATTTGTGGGTGGTTTTACGTTAGATTTTATTGCATGATTTCACTCTTGAAATGCATGGTTTTACACTAGCATTACACACCACCAAGTGTTTGATAAAATGTTCGGTTATGGATTCTTCAGTTGTTGAAAGTCTAAAACATGACTTATTTTTTGAATGACTTTATGATTATGAAAGGAATGTATATCTGTGTCATTTTCCTCTATGGTTTTGTGAGTTGACCAAGCCTCACTTGGGTGGTTGTAGGCTCGAGTAACCATATTGAGGGGTTTATACCTCAATTGCCTCACTCGGGAGGCAGTAGGACCGTGCAACCGGAGTGGGGGGTATGTACCTCAATAACCATATTAAGGGGTTTGTACCCCAATTGCCTCACTCTGGAGGTAGTAGACCTGTGCTACTATGTTGGGGGGTATGTACCTCAATAACCACATTGAGGGGTTCGTACCTTAATCGCCTCTCAAAGGGGGTGGTAGGCCTTGGATATTTTATATTGATGGTCACTTCTTACACACATATTATATTCTATGTAAGCATGATTTACTCTAATTATCATCCATGCATGCCATAATGCGATATGCTTATTTGTTGCCTATGTTTATGCATTTCAATTATGTTGCTTATCCCTTGTTGCATTGCATCCTACATACTTAGTACATTCAAACGTACTATCACATACTCTATGCATAAATGATGTTACCATGTAGGGATTGGATTCCCACTTGATTATCCTCCTCCTCCACGTTGTTAGTACGGTCTCTCTTAAGCTAGTTGCTGAGTCCTCAACTCCAAGGACGATACCTTTTGCTCTTATATTATTCTAAGACTCTCTTTCCTTTATTTTTATGCTTTTACTATGAGGGTGAACCTGGTTGGTTTTCTTCGCCCCTGCTAAGTTCTATGTTTAGACCTGTTATTGGACAAGTTATGTAACGATGCAATGAGATTGACTATCTCTTGAATCGTTAATGTTTTATGATATGGAAGAGTTCCCTTAGTTTATCCTTGCTTTATACTTTTGTTGTTGTTTTATTGCTTCCGTGACCAAGGATGTGTAATGATATATTAAGAGGCTTGTTTGGGGTCCGTTCGGGTTCCCCATTCGTCGTGTCACGTCTAGGTCCTAGGCTTGGGTCGTGACAATATGAGACAAAAAATAAAGAAACTTTATTGCTATAAAATTTTCTAACATATCAATCTAAATCTTCAGAAGATAAAAGAAGGAAGTAGAAAACAAAAGTGGGGGGAGGGAGCCTAATCTAAGCATAATTTATAGTTGATCAAATCTTGACGATTGGCCTCTAAGCGCTCTCTCTCTCTCTTATGCTCCAAGAAGGTCGAATCTTCATTTATCAAGAAGTCCATGTTGTCATAAGAAGAAACCTCATTCTCAATAACTAAAATCTTGGCTCAAACCTCTTCAATCTCTCTTTTGGCAGCATCTATAACAGACCTAAGTTCCTCTCACTCCGCTTGTAGAGTTGCTAACTTTCTTATGACCCTCTTTATTAACTTTCTTTTAGAAGAAGCATGTTTAGTCTTCTCACCTTCCTCTGCTCTAAGTGACTCAAGACCCTCCTTGGCCTTGGAAAACAACTCAAACTTTTTATCTTCATACACCTTATCTACAAAATTGGTGCGTTCTTGATCATAGAGGTGGTAAGCTCAAAAAGAGAATCCACCAGATGCTTTAAGGATGAAAGATCTATGAAATGCGTCTCACTCATCTCTTGGAGTATCTTATGTGGGTCTCAACTATTGGATCTTTTCAGCAATGAAATTCTCCGATGAAAGATCTATGAAATGCGTCTCACTCATCTCTTGGAGTATCTCATAAGTATCTTTGTAAGATGAAATTGAGTCTAGAGAAGTTCTAGAAAGTTTGCTACAAATCTCTTCCCAAAGGCCCAAGATGTACTTCTTTTTGTGAGTTGAGACAACATTTTTTCCTTCAAAAATAGACTTTGCCCCATTTGGTTTTGAAAAGAATAGAGGTACTTCTTTTTGTGAGTTGAGACAATATTTTTTCCTTCAAAAATAGACTTAGCCCTATTTGGCTTTGAAAAGAGTGGAGGAGTACTATTTGAATTAAGGGTCAGCCCTTTTAAAGCTTGATCATGAGAAGTGGATATAATTCTCTGGCCTTGTTGAATAGCTAAAGTTGACCCTGCCTTGGGTTTTGATGTTGCGATAGAATTATCACTAATCTGTGGCCTCTCTTATAGTAATTCCTTTGTATTGTCAACAATGTTTCCCTACAAAAAATAGAAGAGAAGAAAGTTATCAAATTACTTAACCATAAATTGAAAAAAAAAGGGATTTGTGGTCAATGGGAAAACCTCTTCACTCTGGATGAATAATTTTTTGAAGGACCATCAATACCTTATTCATCGCGATCTTCCAACCCAACAACTTCGAACTCAGTTGATTCATGACTTTTCCTCTTCTAACATTGATCTCCAGTGATGCTTTTTCTTGTCTCTCGAGAGGCTTGCTTTTGAGATGTAATAATTAAGGCATACCTCTGTACACCACTAGGAGTACGGGCTACTTGTTTCTTAGATCCCTTAGAGGACTTGAACCTCCTACTTTAAGGTTATAGGCCATGTGGAGTATCAACTTGTAAGAGTGACTCTCCAATACCTCGACCTTTTTCTTCTAAAGGAGTGGTGAATTTTGTCCTAGATGTTTTCACCAAACTTTCCAAATTATCCTCAAGAAACTTTACATGGGTTCTTTTCCACCAAGAGGGATATCGATCGGTGAAAAATTTATTTGCAGAAGTAATTGCATGTGGAAAGGTCGCTCTTGACATAGCACTACATGAGACATAGATTTTCCTATACCTAAGTCCCTCATCAAGAGATTTAGCACGAATATTCTTTTTGAGTTGTCTGGGAATATCTTGATAAAATCAAAATTAACGACTAAATCATCGGGACTATATGGCTCGATGATGAAGAAGAACTCTCCTCTCCTTAAGGTAAGATAATTAAAGCAGATGCTCATAAAACAAGATGACTCCAAATCTAAAGCTTTGTTATAATCAAATTAATAAGTTGGGTGAGGCCTATTAAGCATGGTCGCATTCCACACAAGGTTTTCACCCTAATGGACACACTTTTATTTCTCATCTTTGTCAAAATATTTTGCAACACCCTTACCAAAATATGCCACTATCAGTAAGAAAGAAGGTCCACCAGTAAGAGGATAATGTGTCTTAAGGTAATAAGCAAGCCAACCATAGACATAATGAATAAGGAAAGAAACTTTATAGTCATCAAGCTGTAAAGAATTTAAAATCATGTTTAAGCCATGATAGATGATTGCTAAGACTGGGATTGCGAGGCTAACCCTTCAACCACTCGCCATCAAGCTTGCCATCTTAAAAGTTTCAGGTTGAAAAAGGTTCCCTTCTTTCAAAGGAAATACAAAGGCAAATAAGTCTCATACTTTTGGTGTTTTGCACTAAGCATAGAAAATGCTATCTCTTGAGAGCTTAACTATGTCCATTGATGTTTCACCTATTAGGTTATATATACATGATAGGCATCAAGTCTTCTTCTCTTTCCTTAGGGAAACTAGCTCATACTCAATGTCTTGTTAACACCAAAATTATATCCATTCACTAAAAGAGGTCCCTGAGCTACCACCTTTCTCCTTTCTAAGATGACAAAAGGCAACAAACAAATACTCACAAGTTTGAGGAAAAAATCTATCCCTTTTGGAATCATAACCTGTAAGCTATATGAAATTAGATATCACTTCTTCATAAGGACACCCACTAATCGGCAAACCGCCAAGAGTATACAAATCCCAAAGAGATATAGATACTTCTCCAAGAGACATGAGTAGTGTATTTGTTTGTAGACACCACGCCACACAAAAGACCTGCATGATATTGAAGTTTCGATCATACGTAAAAAAAGAAGTAAAGACAACATTTCAAAGGTTAGCATTGTCCAAACATTGCCTATTCTTGCTAAGGACATCTTCTGTCCATTCCCAATATCCTGGGATGCAATGAAATTCTCCTTCGAACAAAATTTTATCTCCCCAACATAACACTTCTTAAATTATGCGACGCCCTAAATTTGGAAAAGTGCTTGCAAGATTTGTGCCTTAAAGATTTGGCTTCTCAAGATACCATACTTTGGAAGCTTTGTTAGATTGGTGGTCACGTTCTAAGGTCCAATCAGCCTTATGAATTGTGTTTCCCAACTATGGCCATGCATCAGCATAACAACCAACTAAAGGACCTTAGACCAAAAGCTTGGTTTCTATCTATCTATCTTGTGTTCCGATTATAAGGTATCTAAGTCTAGAAGATGAGTAAGTGTAGTCCTTGAGGAAGACTATTGTTCAAGCTGCATTAAAGGAGAAGTGTTATCCTTCATTAATGATAGAACACACAAAAAATTGACAAGAATCAAAATAAAAGAATATGGCTATGCTTAAACATTCGAAACATTATAAAGCCTTGATTGGGGATCCCTTATGTTCAAACATTGGGAACTTTATAAAGTCTCACATTGGGGGTCCCTTATGTTCATTTGGAACTTTGTAAGGCCTTGAATTGGGGGTCTATTATGTTTAAACATTGAAAACTTTGTAAAGCCTCAAATTGGGGGTCCTTTATGTTTAAACATTGGGAATATTGTAATGCCTCGAATTGATAGTCCCTTATAGTTAAACATTGGGAACTTTATAAAGCCTTACATTGGGGGTCCCTTATGTTTAAACATAGGGAACTTTGTAAATCCCCGAATTGATGGTCCCTTATGGTTAAAAATTGGGAACTTTGTAAAGTCTCGCTTTGGGGGTCCCTTATGTTTAAACATTGGGAACTTTGTAAAGCCTCGAATTGATGGTCCTTATATTTAAACATTGGGTACTTTGTAAATCCTCACATTGGGGGTCCCTTATGTTTAAACATTAGAAACTTTGTAAAGCCTCGAATTGTTGGCCTCTTATGTTTAAACATTGGGAATATTGTAAAGCCTCGAATTGGTGATTCCTTATGTTTAAAAATTTGGGAACAGTGTAAAGCCTCGAATTATTAGTCTCTTATGTTTAAACATGTGGAGCATCGTAAACTCGAATTGGTTATCCCATATGTTTAAACATTGGGAATATTGTAAAGCTTCGAATTGGTGATCTCAGGCAGGGACGTAGAACACATTCCTTAACACCTTGAGATCAAATTCTTATGTTATAGAATCCGCAAAATACAAATATTACTCCCTTCGACCAACAAAAAAAGGAGGTCAGACAAAATAAAGTGAAAAAGAAAAGAAAAAGGAAGATTCAAACTTTAACAAAGACACCTGGGTTGCACATCAGTTTTGATTGAAAAATTATGAAAAAGCACACCCCTATTTATAGGGGCTGTCCAGAAAGAAAAAAAAAAGAAGGAAAGAATGGGAAAAGGAAAAAAATAAAGGAGAAAAAAAGAAGTGAAAAAAAAGAAAAAGGAAAGAAAGAAGGAAAAAATTTAAAAAAAGAGAAAAAAAGAGAAGTGGTCAGCTAACCATGAAACAAGAAAAAAGAAGAAAGAAAGAAAGAAAGAAAGAAAGAAAGAAAAGAAATAGGAAAGAAGGAAAGAAATAAAGGTCTAATTCCTTTTTTTTTTACCTCAAATAAGGTAAAATTGAGAATAATTTCCTTTTCGGCATAATATTATAATAATGAAGTCATAATATTATTTCAATATTTTTTTGTAATATTATAACAATAATTATTATTATAATATTAAATTAATACTTCGAGTCTAGTCTTCAAATGATAAAATATTTTGACTAGACTTGAAGTAGGGGACATTTGTAATCATTTAAAATTTATTAAATATAAATTCCAAAATGATTTGAATTATATTAAATTCATGAATATATTAGTCCAAATAAATATTATGGACTAATATAATTGAGTTAATCATTTAAGTCCAATAAATACAGATTTAATTAAAATCATGTTAATTGATTTGGTCTATAATAAAAGAAACCAAATTAATAAGCCCAATATTATTTCATCCAAGAGGCCCATCTTGGCGCCACGTATAAAATGATGTAGCATGCCAAGTCAAAGAAAGAAACCAATAAGATCATGCCATGTGTCAAAATTACAACCCTATTTCATTAAAGCCCAATATATCATGCCACTTAAATTTAATTCTCGAAAGTACCCGGAATCATAATTTTTATATATCTCAAAATCCGTGCATGGTATCAAAAATCTGACTTCATATTCTTGTTCATGGGGCAAAATTGAGTGGAAAATGGGTCTAACCCCAATTTTAGAGTAACCGTATCAAAATCTGAAAATCACAAAAAATGCGCTTTCCAGTGGTATTCGCGCCCCTGGCCCGACGTGCCAAGGGCGTACCACAGTGTTAAAAATATGCCAATTTTCTATCTCGGTCCAAAGCCTTTGGGTCTTAGGCCTAATCCTTCCCATGCATGAAAATACCTATACTTAGCCATATTTCACCTTCATATCATTTAAGACATTCCCCAATACTCTCTCAAACACTTAGACAATATTTCACCTCAAAATTCAAGTGTCCAAATCTCTTCCGGATCTTAAGGATTTCACTCAAGCTTCAAGTCTCCATTTCAATCTTCATCAAGAAATTCGCCAAAGCTAAGGTATGTGGGTTTTATTCATGGGTTCCTTTCACCCATGAAGCCTAAGCTTCCTTTTTACTTAAATTGTATGATTTTAAGTTGTTTTACTTATGAGTCTTACTTGCTATGAATTTGACTACGAACTATATTGGGATTTTATGAAATTGTGACTATTTTAACATGTTTTGAGCTATGAATCTAAGATCTATTAGGGGATTTGATGAAGGATTTTGGTGTATCTTGCTTGAGGGTATTACCAAGTATTGATGGAAGATTTTACATTGGAGTTTCTTGCATGATTTTATCCCTAAATTGCATGGTTTTACACTAGCACTACACACCTGCCAAGTGTTTGATAAAATGTCTGGTTATGGTTTCTTGAGGAATTGAAGGTCCAATGCATGTTTTATGAGTTAAATAACTTTATGAGGATGAAAAAAATGTATGTATATGATATTCTGCTAGATAGTGTTAGAAATTGACCATGCCCTACTTGAGGGGGGGGGGGAGGGGGGTTAAGAGCCCAGGTAACCATATCGAGGGATTTGTACCTTGATAACTAATCAAGGTATTTGTACCTTGATAACCGGGTTGAGGGGTTTGTATCTCAATCACCAAGGGTGGTAGGGTGTGATGATCCACCAACCAATGAAGGGGTTTGTACCTTGATAACCGGGTTGAGGGGTTTGTACCTCAATCACCAGGGGTGGTAGGGTGCGACGATCCACCAACCAATCAAGGGGTTTGTACCTTGATAACCGGGTTGAGGGGTTTGTACCTCAATCACCAGGGGTGGTAGGGTGCGACGATCCACCAATCAATCAAAGAGTTTGTACCTTGATAATTTATGAACTCATTAATAATGGTCTCTTCTTACACATATTATATTTTATGTAAGCATGATTTACTTTAAGCATTTTCCAATGAATGCCATATTGCTATATGCTACTCATTGCCTATGATTATGCATTTCGATTATGTTCCTTATCTCTTGTTGCATTGCATCCTACATACTTAGTACATTCAAACGTACTAACACATACTCTACGCCTATATGATGTTATCATGCAGGAACCTGAGCCCCCCTTGAGCATCTTCCTCCACATGGCTAGTACCAATTCTCTCAGGCTAGTTGGTGAGTCCTCTATTTCGGAGACAGTATCTATGATCTCATGCTATACACTAAGACTATCTTTCTTTTATATATGTATTGACTATAAGAGTGAGGCCCCGTTGCTTGTCTTGGCCCCCGCTGTTATCTATATAGTAGAGGTGTTGTTGGACACATTATGTATTGAGCCTTGACTCTCTTGTTTTGGTGCTTATGTTATGAAAGTATCCCTTTAACCCCTTTTCCTCAGTTCTACTCTTATTATGTTGTTTAATTTCTTCCATGACCATTGATGTGTACTGATATGTTAAGAGGCTTATTTGGGGTCCCTTCGGATTTCCCATTTGTTGTGTCACGTCTAGGCCTTAGGCTTGGGTCGTGACAAACTTGGTATCAGAGCTTAGGTAAGGCTTTCCCCCCTAATGATTGTTCTTTGCCATGCTAGATCATACCTAACACAAGAGGAAGGAGAGCCCGCACTCTCGAGGAACAACTAGCTCATGGTGAGCTCCGGGATGCTCTTACTTTGCTAGCACAATTTGTGGCTAATCAAGCCAACCAAGGGGCCCAAGCCCCTCATGATCCTACATCGACATCATGAGTGAGGAATTTTATGAGAATGCACCCACCAGAATTCTATGGGTCTAAGGTAGATGAGGACCCTCAAGAGTTCATTGATGAGGTCTACAAGGTATTGGCTATCATGGGTATTAGATCAGAAAAGAAAGCAGAATTGGCGGCCTACCAACTCAAAGAGGTAGCACAAATATGGTTTAATCAATAGAAGGAGGAGAAGGGACTCAATAATATGGTGCTTTGGGAGGAGTTCAAAGTGGCTTTTCTTTATTATTTCTTCCTTTTTGTGCTTAGGGAGGCCAAGATAGTGGAGTTTATGAATTTGAAACAACGTTCTTTGAGTGTGAGGGAGTATACCCTCAAGTTCAATCAACTCTCTAAATATGTTTCCCAGTTGGTTGCCGACCCAAGGTCTAGAATGAACAAGTTTTTGATGGGTGTATCCGATTTGGTGAGTGAGGAATGCCAGTCTACTATGTTAATTAGTGATATGGACTTATCTCGTTTGATAACCTATGCCGAACAAATGAAGGAGGAAAATTAGAGAAAGAGAAGGAGTAACGAGGCTAATAGGGCCCATTTTGAGGGAAAGTTCCAAAGTCGAAAGGGTGGCTGATTCCATCAAGGCCAAGGGCTTTCTCATGCTTCGAATAGGGGGTTTACCAATGACTTCCCAAGGGCCAAGGTATTGGTGGTGTGGTTCCTAATAATGTGTGTTCAAAATGTGGTAAGGCTCACAGGGGGCCCTGTTTGAAAGAAACTAATGCATGCTATTGATGTGGGAAAGTGGGTCACAAAAAGATTGATTATCCTTGTAATTGCAACAAGGGTAAGGAGGTTCATCCACAAGGTATAAATGTGGTTCCTTGGGGGGTGGTGGCCAAAAAGGTGGTGACCCAATGAACAATCGGTTCTATGTACTCCAAGGAAGGCAAGGGGTTGAGATGGTTCCCAATGTCATCATCAATATGTTAAAATTCTTTGATTTTAATGTGTATGCATTATATGATCTGGGTGCCACTCTTTCTTTTGTTACCCCCTTTGTTGCCAAAAGTTCCATGTTGAGCCTAAATTGTTGTGTGTCTTATAAAGTGTCTACTCCTATTGGTGCATCTATTATTGCTAGAAAGGTTTATAGAAATTATCCTATTTGCATTTTGCATAAATATTGCTTTGTGATCTGGTTGAGTTGGAAATGGTGGATCTTGATATCATTCATGGGATGGATTGGTTGTATGCATACTATACCTCTATTGATTGTAGAACCTGTAGGGTCAAATTCTAATTGCCAAATGAACCCATTCTTGAGTGGGAGAGTCATGATGTGGTGGTCAAGGCTAGGTTCATCTTTTGCATTAAAGCCTATAAGTTAATCTCTAAGGGGTGTCTTTATCATCTTGTGAGGGTAAGAGATATGGAGCCCAAAGTCCCTTCTATAGAGTCGGTTCTAGTTGTAAATGAGTTCCTAGATGTCTTCCCAAATGACCTTCCCGATGTTCCTCCCGAGAGGAAGATAGATTTTGGTATAGATCTCCTTCTCGATACCCAAACTATTTCTATTCCCCCTTGTTGTATGACGTAAGTGGAGTTAAAGGAGTTGAAGAAACAACTAAGGGATTTATTGGAGAAGGGTTTCATTAGGCCTAGCCAATCATCTTGGGGTGCTCCGGTGTTGTTTGTGAAGAAGAAGGATGGGTCCATTAGAATGTGTATTGACTATCGACAACTTAATAGGGTCACCATAAAGAATAAGTATCATCTTCCAAGGATTGATGATTTGTTTGACCAATTGCAAGGGGCTAGTCATTTCTCTAAGATTTATCTTCAGTCCAGGTACCATCAAGTAAAGCTGAGGGAGTGTGACATTCCCAAGACAACCTTTCAGACTAGGTATGGGCATTATGAGTTTGTTCTCATATCCTTTGGGTTGACCAATGCACCGACCATCTTCATGGATCTCATGAATAGGGTCTTCAAACCCTACCTTGATTCATTTGTTATGGTCTTCATTGATGATATTTTGATCTATTTACAAAACGAAAAGGAGCATATAGGCCATTTGAGGGTAGTGCTACAAAGATTGAAGGAAGAGAAGTTGTATGCCAAGTATGAGAAGTTGTGAATTTTGGTTGAAAGAGGTTGCCTTTCTAGGTCATGTGGTGTCAGGGGATGGTATTAAGGTGGATCCTAAAAAGATGAATGTGATTAGAAATTAGCCTAGACCATTGACCCTGTAGGATATTAGGAGCTTCTTGGGCTTAATGGGTTATTATCGGAGATTTGTGAATGGGTTCTCTTCTATTGCCTCTCCTATGACCAATTTGACTCAAAAGAAAGTTAAATTTATGTGGTCCGATGAGTGTGAAAAGAGTTTTTAAACATTGAAGGATAAGCTTGTGTCCGCTCCTATTTTGTCACTACCAGACGGGCTAAAGGGGTTTCTTATGTATTGTGATGCTTCTAGAGTTTGTTTGGGTTATGTTCTAATGTAAAATGGTAAGGTGATAGTCTATTCTTCTAGACAACTCAAAGTGCATGAAAAAATTATCCTATTCATGATCTTAAGCTAGCTGCTATGGTATTTGCATTAAAGATTTGGTGTCATTATTTGTATGGGGTGCATGTTGTAGTAAAGATGTGGCTAGGGAGGTCCACCGGTTGGCTAGATTGGGAGTTAGGTTGGAAGAGGCCATGCTTGAGGGATAATAATGCTTGTTATGGTTGTGGGGAAGTTAGACATAAGGTGATGGATTGCCCTGGAAATCACAACAAAGGTAAGGAGGTTCGTCCACAAGGTGATTATGGTTGTTGATGGCTCTAAATTTTCGTTGGTCGAGGAGGCGAAAGCAAAGCAAGATCTCGACCCTACCTTGTTAGAATTGAAGACATTGGTGAGGGATGGCAAAGTGGAGGCTTTCTCCTAAGGGTACCAAAGTAGATTGTGTGTACCTTGTATTGATGGCTTGGGGGAGAAAATCCTTGATGAGTCCCATAATTCTTCTTATTCTATTCACCCTGATTCTACTAAGATGTATAGAGATTTGAGAGAGATGTATTGGTGGGGAGGTATGAAGAGGGACATTGCCAAATTTGTATCCGGTTGTCATAGTAGCCAACAAGTCAAAGACGAGCACCAAAGGCCAGGTGTCCTAGCACAAGAAATAGAGATTCCTACTTGGAAGTGGGAAGAGATTAATATGGATTTTTTGGTTGGGTTGCCCAAGACTAGAAAGGGTTTTGATTCCATTAGGGTTGTGGTTGATAGGATGACAAAATTGGCTCACTTTCTACTGGTTAATCCACATATTGGGCTGAAGATTATGCTAGGTAGTACATTCATGAATTGGTGAGGTTGCATGGGGTTCCTTTGTCCATCATATCGAATAGTGGTGCTTAATTTACTTCACATTTTTGGAGGTCCTTTGATAGGGGTCTTGGTACAAGAGTTAAACTTAGTACGGCCTTTCACCCTCAAATGGATGGCTAAGCCGAAAGAACTATCCAAACACTTGATGACATGCTTAGGGGTATGTATTGGAGCTTAAGGGTAGTTGCGATGATCATCTTCCATTGATTAAGTTTGCATATAACAATAGCTATCATTCTAGAATGTGTATAGCTCCTTTTGACGCCCTCTATGGTAGGCATTGTAGATCATCGGTTGGGTGGTTTGACATTGGAGAGGTGGTTTTGTTGGGACCATATCTGGTTATCGAGGCTCTTATGAAGGTTAGGATGATTATAGAAAGGTTGAAGATGGCCCAAAGTCGCCAAAAGTCATATGCCTATGTGGGGAGAAGGGATCTTGAATTCAAAGTTGGTGATTGGGTTTATTTCAGGATGTCACCTATGAAGGGTGTTGTTTGTTTTGGTAAAAAGGCCAAGTTGTGTCCAAGATATGTGGATCCTTATAGGGTGATGAGGAGGATTAGTAAGGTGGTTTACAAGTTGGAATTGCCTAGTGAAATAAATTTGGTTCATCCGTTATTTCATGTGTCTATGTTGAGGAAGTGTGTGAGTGATCCGAATGCTATTGTTCCATTGGATGTTGTGGGTGTAGTTGAAGACAACTTGACTTATGAGGAGGTTCCTGCAGTGATTTTGGATAGGCAAGTGAAGAGGCTAAGGAACATGGATGTTGCTTCCGTTAAGGTCCTTAATCAACAAGTTGAAAGTGCTACATGGGATGCCGAAATGACATGCAAAAACAATATCCTTATCTTTTTCATTCTACCCAATCCTAAGGTATTAATCTAAGTCCCCTATGTGATTTCATGTCTCATGTTTCAGCCCCTATGTAATTTGCATGCATTCATGTTTATGTTGACAAAGTTCATGATGATTTTACACTTATGTTGGGATTTTTGAGATAATGTTTATGTGCATTGTTACATCCTTATGTGGGTGAAACTATCTTGTTTATGTCTATCAAATATGTTAGTTTGACATTCGGAGACGAATGTTCCCAAGAGGGAAATATTGAAATGACCCCAAAAAGTGCCCAAAAATGTGCCTTGAAAGTGTTTGGAATCGTAATTTCCATATATTTCAAAATTCATGTGTGATATCAAACATCAGACTTCATATTCTTGTTTAGGGAGCAAGATTTAGTGGGGAATGAGTCTAATCCTTATTTTAGAGCAACCATATCAAAATTCAAAAATTGCAAACATGCGATTTCCAATGAGCACGCGCAAGGGGCACGACACAGTGTTAAAAATGTGGCAGTCTTCTATCTCGGTCCAAGCCCTTTGGGTCTTGGGCCTAAGCCTTTCTATGCATAAAAATACCTATACTTAGCTATATTTCACCTTTATATCATTCAAGACATTCCCTAATACTCTCTCAAACACTTAGACAATATTTCACCTCAAAATTCAAGTGTCCAAATCTCTTTCGAATCTTAAGGATTTCATTCAAGCTTCAAGTCTCTATTTCAATCTTCACCAAGGAATTCTCCAAAGCTAAGGTATATGGGTTTCATTCATGGGTTCCTTTCACCCATAAAGCCTAAGCTTCCTTTTTACTTAAATTGCATGAGTTTAAGTTGATTTACTTATAGGTCTTACTTACTATGAATTTGACTATCAACTATCTTGGGGTTTCATGAAATTGTAACTGTTTTAGTATGTTTTGAGCTATGAATCTAAGATCTATTGTGGGATTTGATGAAGGATT
>DF358601.1:16099-32084 GCA_000787875.1 Solanum virginianum
GATCGGAGTTGCTCTCTCTGTCGGAACATTAGCTGTAGATTAGCTGTAGATTCTGCCATTGATTTCGAATTTGGAGACAATCAATTGAGCCGAATCAAGCTTTGATTCGTAATGGCTTTAATACCATGGAGAAATTCAATGTTGGACGGAAGCCATTGAAGGCTATTGAACCAGAGAATGAAGAAATGAGATGGAGAAGAAGAATGAACTGTATATTCTCTCAAATGTAACTGTACGGCTATATATGTACAAAGATTGTGTTCCATGGGAACTAACATAGAGCCTACCTCATATAATTACTGCCTCTAATTATAACTAACTAAATGATTAGTCTAACTAAGTATAATAACTAACAACAACTAACTCTAACTTGCACTAACTTCCAATATAAATGTTTTAAAGGCAATGCTTATACTATTTTTTACAAATAAAATTTGAAAAATATTTCTCCATGAAATATGTTCGTCCTATTTAAGTTGAACTCTGCTCTTTGCTTCTTCTTTGAGTGTGCTTACAATTATGCTGCCTTCTTTATAATTATGTCTTTGTAATTATCTTAGTGAGAAATTCAATTAAGATTGAGTCTATCTAATCATTATGCATGATTACCTGAATTTGTTTAGTCACTTCAAATGAAATTTCTAATCAGATTTTGAAGAATTAAAAACCTAAATTGTGTTATTGGAGAATTAATGGGTGATCAAAGTAAATTAAGATTTCATAAGCTCTTGCATGCATTGTACCAAGAAATCAGCGGTTCCTAATGGAATAGGCAAAAAAGCCACCTTGACACCCACTGCCACTAAATCACCACCCCCCCAAGTTAAACTGGTGCTTGTTGTTGCACCAGGAGCCGTTGCATCAGGTGCTAAAGCATGTGTGTTTTGTATCCATTGAGCAAAAACGGGTCGTAATTGTATAATGGTATCTGAAAACATATCAATTATTTGTGAAAACTTAATTGTAAGAGTCAGCCCCATGTAGCTAGTGATTGCACATAAGGAACACACTTAAATGTCTCTTCTTCGCTTAGCATTCGAAAAGTTGTGCATTTTACCTCAACCTTACGAAGCAAAGTTTTCTAATTCGGACATGACATACATAACTAACGTTCTTTGCAGGTAACTAGGAATTATGGGGCTTTAAGGAGGTGATTGTAGCTGGAACTTCTGATACCATTATGTTTTCATTCAGGGATGTCGATTATGATGATCGAATTTGCGTAGCGAGTTGTATACACATTAGTAAGTTACAGAGTGTTTTTGGTTTTAATTCTAGTGGTTTTGTATTGTTTCATTGTTGATATGCAAGCCTTCAAAATCTAATCCAATTTTGGAGATGCTTCTGGTGCGGTATACTAAAATTTGACTTTTAACACTTAAATTAGAAAAAATTAAGTTTATGATGCATGAAAGCAAACTAATTACAAACATGTACCTCATAACGGAAACCTAAGTCCATTTCTCATAACATCTATACCCAAAGTATGTCATACATGACTTTCCTTCCTCCCTCCAAGCACGGGACCTCCATTGTAACCTTTTGTAATTGTTTTTTTTTTAATTCTATGTAGCAAAATATAAATAAAAAGAAAAGTAGGTACAAACAAACCGAATCCCCTAACCTGCACGTATTCCCCAAAAATAAAAATGTTTAATGACGATACTTTCATAGTTTAGTTGTAGGAATTAGTAAAGCTATGCAAAAAAAAATTTTGAAGAAAAATCAACTTTCTATTACGTAATTTAGCTCAGGAATTAATGGAGATTATTTATATTGAGGAATTGTAGCATAATATTTTGCTATGTGATGGAAAGTTTGGTTTAAGCTATTGAGGGAGTTAGTAGATTGTATTTGTTGACAACAAAATAAAAAAATTATTAAAACAATATAGTGTTTTTGATTTTCTTAACAAGTAAAACTAGCTGAATTCTGTTAAATATTAGGATATAAAAATTCAAGAATTTTGAAATTTATTGTTGCTATTGACATTGCTTCTTTATTCAAAAGAATAAAAATAATCTACTATAATTTTGTAGGGTGTTTGAATAAAGTACGTTAGAGTTCTTGAATTTTTTAAAATCTTAGGTCAGTTCATTTTGTGTACTTCAGAACAACTCAATTGAATTTTTAGATTTATTTTTAAAAAAGTTAAAGATCAATACTGAATCTTTAAAGATATGAATCTCAATTGAATTTTTAGATTTTTTTAAAAAAAAGGTAAAGATCAATACTAAATCTTTAAAGATATAAATCTTAAAATTAATTATGATCAAACGTACTCCATCTCATCCATTATCTTTTTATATACGGATAAACCTAATTAATTAATAACGATTTGTATAAGTAGCTATGTTGTTTTTATATATATGAATTTTATAAATATGCTATATGGATAAAGCCCTAAATTGTCTACATGACCTTTTTTATTCAGTCATTTCAAAAAAGTAATATTCTGAAACAAATTTAATTAAATTGTTCTTAAGAATTTTAAATAAATAAATAATAAAATATATATAGTAGCATTTTTTCCGTCAAACATAAGTGAACGTTTTTAAGCTATAACTTTGATCAAAAAATATTTCAATCAAACACATAAACAGGTGATTATTTGAGTTTGCAGACTTAACTATGATAATTGTAAATATTTAATATATAGAATAACAAATTTAATACGATAATTAATTTTTTATATTGACCGAGCAATGCACGAATACGAATACTAGTATAAATAAAAGGAAATATAGGTACAAACAAACCAAATCCCCTAACTTGCACCTATTCCCCAAATCTACTTTGCGTAATAAGTTAGACTTCACTTCTTTGAAAAAGACATTTAAAAGCAAGGTCCAATCAAAATTAATATTCGTTTTTTGAGGCGTTTTTTATGGTTTGACGAAACAAATCGATCTTAAATATTACTAATACTACTGCTGTAAGAGTCAGCCCCATGTAGTTATAGACAAAGTGGTGGAGAATAATCCCAAATTGTATCTGGTAGACTATATAAAGGGAGAGTAAATTAAGATTTCATAAGCTCTTGCAGTTTTTCTTCCTTTTAAAGTATAGGAGACGAAAACTTAACTGCAAGAGTCAGCCCCATGTAGCTAGTAATTGCACATAAGGAACACATTTTAATGTCTCTTGCTTCACTTAGTATTCGAAAAAGTTTTGCATTTTACCTCACCTTACAAAGCAAGTTTTCTAATTCGGACATGGCATACATAACTAACGTTCTTGCAGGTAACTAGGAACTATGGAGCTTTAAGGAGGTGATTGTAGCTAGAACTTCTGATGCCATTATGTTTCATTCAGGGATGTCGATTGTGATGATCGAATTTGCGTAGCGAGTTGTATATACATTAGTAAGTTACCGAGTGTTTTTTTATTTCAATTCCAGTGGTTTTGTATTGTTTCATTGTTGATATGCGTGGAGTGGATTTCATTTACATACAGATAGCTTCAAAACCCAATCCAATTTTGACGATGCTTCTGGTGCGGTATATTAAAATTTGACTTTTAACACTTAAATTAGAAAAAATCAAGTTTATGATCCATAAAAACAAACTAATTACAAGCGTGTACCTCTTTACGATTAACGAAAACCCAAGTCCATATCTCATAACATCAAAATAATACTATCCCCAAAGTATGCGATAATGACTTCCTCCCTCTAAGTATGGGACCTCCACTATAACAATTTGTAATTATTCTTTTAAAATTCTATGTAGCAAAATATAAATAAAAAGAAAAGTAGGTACAAACAAACCAAATCCCCTAACTTGCACCTATTCCTAAAATCTTCTTTGCGTAATAATTCAAACTTCATTTATTTGAAAGAGACATTTAAAAGCCAGGTTCAATCAAAATTAAAATTCATTTTTTTGAGGTTTTTTATAGTTTGACGAAACAAACAGGTCTTAAATATTAGTACTACTACTACTACACTATGGGGTCGTTTGATACAAAAATGAATAACGCAAAGATTAGTAATGAAGGGATTAACAATGCAATGATTAGTAATGCGAGATTGTTTTTTATCAAGTGTTTGATTCATTATAGCGAGGAAATGGGGCTTTAGAGCCGAAAGCAGCAACAATCTTCTTTTGGAGAATATGGGCCAGGTAGGCCTAAGTATTTTTTATAGAATTAGGATAGGTATTTGAAGAATTGGGTCTGCCAAGCCCAATTGCTATTTTATTTGCTTTTCTTGTATTTTGTTATTTACTTTGTAGTATTTGCTATTGTTCAACTCTAACACTAACTTTAATTTTGTATTTAACTGTTCTTAATCTAATCAAAACTCCCCAAAGTTAGCCATTTGTGTTGTTTTTATAATTTCATGATTATTAGTTTCCTCAATTTTGCTAAATTTGTCAAAATTAGATAAATGCGGCTAGATTTTAAATTTCCTTAAAAAGGTCTTAAGTTTAAACTTGTTTTCAAACTTAGATTTTTCTTTTCAAGTATCATTTCTAAAATCGATCTTTCTCGAAGTTAGTCAAAATGTCTTAATCGTTGGTCAAGCGTAAGTTATTGGTTATTTTTGAATGATTAATTTCTTCTCAAAAATGAAAATTTAACCCTTACCTGTCTCTTGTAAAATTTTAAGACTTTTCTGTTGAGTTTTAAAATTTAAATTAGTTCTATTAAGTGACGACTCTATTTTAATTTTGAGAATTTGGTTTATACTTAAATTAATTAAGTAATGAATCGGTTTTTCAAAGTATACAAGTCATTTTTTTCCGAATAACAATTAAAATCGAAAAGATGGTAAACAATTGTAAAATAAACAAATATATTTACACATAAAAAATTAAAAGTTGTAGTTTTAGTATAGTGTTTATATCTTACAAGGTCGCTTAATTTTGAGAATATATTTAATGTCATTGAACTTTGTTTTGTATCAATAAAATCACTCAACTAAATTATTTTTTAAAAAAAATTGACCTGACAATTTTTTTAATTTATTATTTAAATATGAAACCACAAATAAATAAATGACATGGTAAATTTATTTATTTTTATACTATAAAAATATGAACCCACAAATAAATAAAATTTGTAAACTAATTTATTTAAATAACTTTACTAGTACAAAACTACATATATAAAATATAAAATAATGAAAAAAAAAGTGTAAAAGAATTTAAGGATATTTTTGTCTTTATATATTTATCCTATGGTATTAAATCAAAGGTACTAGTTAATACCACCAAATGGGAGGTATTAGCTAATACCATGTATGTGGTATTAACTAATACATGGATTAGTTAATACATTAGTCAAAATTTCTACCAAACATAGTAATAATTAATACCAATAACTAATCGATGGATTATATTCCCTAATACATCCTATCAAACGCCTCCTATACTTGTTTGACTAAACACCAAAAATAACTATAAATAATTATTTATCTATTAAAAAGTTATAATTAATTATTCAATAACACAATTTTAGTAAAATATAGTATGCAAGTGTAGATTTAAAATTTTATAATTGCATTTTTTCTTCAAATATAACCAAGTAATACAATTATAGTCAATTCTTCAATAATTAGTGTACTATTTATACCGTGAATGTTTTCGGGATAAAAAAAATAAGAATATAATTTTGAAAGTTAGATTTAAATAAAAATACTTAAAATTAGATATTATAGCGTGAATAGATCTTTTTCATATTGTAGCCAAATAGCATTTCCCATTAAAAAATACTATATACAATAGGAGTACAATTTAATTAGATGTAGATTCTTTTGTATTTTAAGTCATCAACTATAATAATTTTATTTTAAATATATAATAGAGTAAAAAAAGACAAAATAGTAAGAGATAGTTTGATATAGTGTATTAGTAAAAACAATGCATGCATTAATTTAGTGTATTAATAGGATTTTATTTGGTGTACTTTTTTATGCTATATATAACATTAGTTAAACATTCTACTATGTATTAAGACGGGTATTAGTATTACTAAATATTAGTAATATAAAAAAAAAAAGTAAAATAGTTTACAAAAAGAAGTAGCTCTTGTTTTATTTACATAAAAAATAGTTTAAAATCAATGAAATTATATATGAATATTTAATATAGTTTGTCAAAAGTTATATAAACTATATAATACTCTATAATGTATATTATTTATACATAAATTATACACTAAATATACATTATAAAATATAAATATACACTAACTATATATGCCTTACAACGAGAGCTTTTTTTTTTATATATAATTTTTTTAAGTTTAGTGTTTCTCAGTATAATTTGCTCATTGAAAATTTTTTAAAATCAATATCAAATCAAATTATGTTATTTATTTTTTGGAAAATGCTCAAATATGCCATCAAACTTTAACAAAATGTTCATTTATGCCATCCGTTAAAAGTTTGGCTCAAATATGTCATTGTTGTTAAGGAAAAGGCTCATTTATGCTATTATTTTTTAAATGGTGATTTTGCAAAACCGGCTTTTACACATGACATATTTTAATTCGGTCACGACATTTTAAAAAAAAATTCTAAATAAAATTAAGAAAAAATAACTTTAAGTGCTAAAAAAATAACTTTTAAAAAGTACTTTAGAAGCATCTTTTAAAGTGTTAAAATTTATTTGAAAAATAAGTAATTATGTATTTGGATAAAAGTATTATAGCTGAAAAAAGTTATTGATGTGTTTGACACATAAGTGCTGTTAAACATTTTTTTTAATTAAAATATTTGAAATACCCTTCAAGTTGTTAATATTATAAAAATTAATTACTTTAAGATTTTTCTATCTAAAAAAATAAAATAAAGTAAAATAAATTTATATTTTGATTCAATATCAATATAAACTTATTATTTAAGTAAATTTTATATACACAATTTCTTTTAAGTTTTAAAATATATAATTTTGATAAATCAGATGAAAATTTTAAGATGCCTATTTTTTCATGATTGAAATTGAAACATGATTGAGATATTCAATTGCCAAAATATACCGATTATTCCAATTTTCTCTTGCACTCTCAAGAAATTTCTAATATTTAACCAACTAATAATGCTTATTCTTTCTAATGGCATGCACGTCATTTCTCATTTAACATAAGGAATTTAAGATATTTTTTAATTACATTCATGAATAATAATATTTATTTATCATTCACATATTTCTCTTATTATCATAAATTATTTATTAAAAAAAGTGAAAGAAGGACAACTATATAAATAAACATACATTTATATTCCAAGATTAGAAAGTTTGATACAAATAGAAGTACTTAAATAAACGAGAAAAGCAGCAGAAAGAAGAACACTGCTAAGCGGTGGTTTTGAAGAACAGAAGAGCGCCAGACTATTGTCTAAACTGAAATAATGAGAAGAGAGAGAATACTTAGAGTTAATTTAGTTAAAAATATTTTTGGTAATATGGAAAAAATATTTAGATCAAATAGGTAATTTTTTTGGTCAAACTATAACAACTTTTAAACTAAAAAATAAAAAACTGCAGGGTGCTGCTTTTAACTTTTAACTTATTTCAAGCAAATTTTAACTTTTTTAAACTGTTTTAAAAATTGTCAAATACTTTTATAAGCTAAAAAGAGCTTAAAAATAGGTTTGATCAGTTTTTAAGCTAAGCCAAATGGGCTCTAATTCTAAAGTTGTTTTTATTCAAGGGAACATAGAAAAGTGTAGACATTTATTTATTGAATCGATTGTTCAAAGTATACGAGTCATTTTTTTTCGAATAACAATTAAAATTGTAAAGATGGTAAACAATTGTAAAATAAACAAATTATATTTACACATAAAATATTGAAAATTGTAGTTTTAGTATAGTGTTGATATCTTACAAGGTCACTCAACTTTGAGAATATATTTAATATCATTGAACTTTATTTTATATCAATAAAATCACTCAACTAAATTAGCTTTTTTTAAAAAATTGACCTTACAATTTTTTTTTATTATGCAAATATGAAATCACAAATAAATAACATTTTAAAATTTGATATAGTAAATTTATTTATTTTTATACTATAAAAATATAAATTCATAAATAAATAAATTTTATAAGCTAATTTATTTAAATAAATTTACTAGTACAAAATTATAAATATAAAATATAAAATATAAAATCAAGAAAATAAAAAAAAAAGTGTAAAAGAATTCTAGAGTTGTTTTTATTCGAGGGAACATAGAAAAGTGTAGACATTTATTTATTGCTTTTTTGGGAGGAGGGGCTTAATTTTTTATATTTAGATAAAGGGAGGGACTAGAAGAAAACTATTTTACACAAACGAAGTGAATAGGTTTTTTTAGTTTCAGACGAAAGTACATCCATAGTCTCTCCGCCCAAAGACTATTGATCTGTAGATTACAAATTTGTTTGTCATCCTCTCTTCTCTGTTGAATTTTTACAAGGTTTGTTAATTTGATTCATAAACTTTTTATCTTTTTCTTTGTATGCATATGTAATTTTTGTTTTAATTTTCTCGGACAAGTGGAATTTTTGAAAATCCAAAGTATGTCAATTTTCTTTCATATTTGTGTTGTGTTTGGATTTATGATTACTTGTTGTGTTTGGATCTTAAATTATGTTGTTTTTCTCATGCATTTAAATTCTACAATGATCTTGGTGATACAAAGGAGTCATCATTCGTCATATGTTATTGTTTCCTTTTTAAATTTTTCAGCGAGGCATTCCGTAAGGATCATGGACCCTGCAGGTTGACTGCCTTTCGTTACTAAGCTGTGAATAGACTGAGAGAAAAACAACAAATCAAGTAAATCACCTCTTCATTCAAGGTGTTTTAGCTCTGTTTTCACGTCTTTTGGTATGTATATAAGCATTAACTTTCCTTTTCTCTTTTAACCCAAAAAGAATTCTTTCAATCTTTGTTTTGTTGCTTTTTTCTTCATATTTACCTTCTTACTACTCCCTCATTATACTTCATAGTCTTGAATGCTGTGGTAAATTATATTGTGTTTTATTTAGGGAAAGTTTCTTTTTTAGTGTGTCAACTCACTCTATATTGAACAGTTAGTAAAAAGATACACACTTTTTCACTTCCTATCTTGTTTAAAACAAGACCCTTCTGCTAAAGTTTGTTTCTTTTCTTTTCTGGGAATTTGTTCCCTTGGGATGTTTAGACTAAGTTTTTCTTTGAATTTGTTGCAAATTATACACCAACTTGGCATTCACTGAAATTGCAACTTAACTTTTCACTATAATCGAAATGAAACAAATAAAATGGTACTTCCGAATTTCAGAAAATTTGAACTATAACAATATTCTCAAATTCAACAAACATTTTGAGATGACCGAATACAAAAGAACATAAAAGAAAAGGACATTCTAATTGATTGATCAAATACCACATTTTAAGAACATTGCTTTCGTCGTTCAGGGGGATTTCATAGTAACAATTTGTTTGGATGGTAGTTTTCCGTGGTATGATGTGGTTAGCAAGAAAATCACGTTTGTTTTGATTATTTCATTAATTATATGATTAGCAAGAGAACCATGTGATAAACCCCTATTCGAAATAGCACCAAGCTAGTATGAAAGAGCAGAAGATAAATAGAAACCCGCCCACCATTTATCATAGAACCTGTTACAGGGGTGATTTTTCGAACTTTTTCGCGCCTTCACCACTGCACGGCAGTCAGCGACGCAGCCTGACTTCAACCTTCTTTTGCCCCACTTTGACACTTAGTCTTAACTTCGTGCCAAGCGGAATCGTGGGACAACCAACGGTTTCCAACACTTGCGGAATACACAATGCCGAACAAACAATTAAAGCAGCACAACACACCAACGTACGGGCGAACCCAACCTTTTTATTATTCTCGCACAATAATACAAAAGGACCTCCACAGATAGAGGCTTACTCCCTAGGCTGATTGACTCACTTTCCACCCCTAGGCTGAGTAATTACAATGACCGACTCAACCTCAAGACTGCCTTGCCAAGACTCTTGACTGATTGACTCTTTTTCAAGACTGAATTCTCAATCCAATCTCTAGAACAGATGTACAAAAGGAATAGAAAACTTTGAGACTCAATGGCTCAATTTCAAGATTGAATTCTTAATTCAATCTCTAGACCGACTCCTAGACCAAACCCACAATTCTGCCTAGTCTGACCAGCCCTCGAATTCCCAAGACTGAATGAACTTACTCTCACCCTCTTGGCTGAATCCCTTGAATGAATTGTACACTGACTTCCCTCACTCGGACTCAATATACAATACCCTTCAATCTCATGTTTTGTCCTTAGCCACATCCTGGCTATTTAACAAAACCCTGCCCGTAGGCAGTTTTACAAGCATACAAGGAAAGGGGCGTGCTTGGCGGATGCCAGCCGTTACAAGAGGATCATGGGGGCGTTTGGACGACATTTCTGGAAATTGGCCATGATCTCCGCATTTGCCGCTCACACTAGAACCGCCGCATGTGCATCCCACGCGCTTCGCTCACGTGCCTTGCCCGTGCGCTTCGCGCCGGCCTTGCTCCGCTCATGCGCCTATCTCGCACATGCCTTGTCCCGCTCATGCGCCTATCTCGCGCATGCTCTGCTTGCCTTGGCCATGCGCCTATCTCGCGCATGCCCCGCCCGTGCGTCTGCCTCGCCCGTGCATCTGCCTCGCCCGTGCGTCTGCCTCGCCCATGCGCCTATCTCGCGCATGTCGGGCCTATGCGCCTACTCACGCATGTGCCACGCCCATGTCGTATCGCCCATGCGCCTATCTCGCGCATGCCGTCTCACCATGTGCCTTTGCTCATGCCGTCTCGCCATGTGCCCCGCCCATGCCGTCTCGCTCACACGCCTCGCCCATGCCGTCTCCCTCATGCGCCTATCTCGCGCATGCCGTCTCGCCAATGTGCCTGTCTCGCGCATGCCGTCTCGCCATGTGCCTTTGCCCATGCCCTCTCGCCCATGAGACTTGTCAAGCTGCTTGCCAACACTCAAGCCCTTGACCCAGTTGGCCCCGGCCAACCCATGTCTCCACACATGTTTGCCGACACCAACCTTTGCCTGCACGCATGCCCGCGTACACTGCCTTCACGCATGTCCGCGCATGCTGCCCGCCTGTATGCATGCCCACTTGGTGCCATGCGCTTGTCTGTGCGCCCGCATGCCCTCTCGGTGCCATGCGCGTGTTCTTCGCACTGCGCCGTGCGCCCGCATGCCCTCTCGGTGCCATGCGCTTGTTCTTCGCACTCGCCTGTCCGTGCGCCCGCATGCCCTCGGTGCCATGCGCGAGTTCTTCGCACAGTTGCCCCATGCGTCAAGTCCCAAAACTGAGGGTCTTACAGAACCCTAGATCAATCAATTGCATGTATCGGACATTTTGTCCATCCACAGATAAGTAAGAATCTCTCATCTCTCTCGTATTTCCTATTCAATTTTGCTTACTGTTCATGCTCTTCGTGTTTGATTTTTACGTACTGTTCTGCAATCATTAGGGTGAAGAGTTACCAATAAACCCTAACCTCAAATGCATACTCAGAAAATAGGCTGAAATTAATTCACCTCATGATTTCCAAATTTTAATTGATTAAAAACCAGAACTTCATTTAACGAGGATTAAATACAGTGAAACTTTGAACAATTCATAACAAACAAACAAGAAAAAGCCTAAAGTGAGAACGAAAGAAAATCCACTACTTCAAATGCATACTCAAAAAATGGACTAAAAAACTAATTCCCCTCGTGATTTCCAAATTCTAGTTAATGAAAAACTAGAACTTTAATTAACGATGATTAAATACAGTACAAATTTTAAATAATTCATTACAAACAGATAAAAAAGTGAGAATGAGAGAAAATTCACTACTTCAAGTTCGAATGCGCAGACTAAAAGTAACTCGCCTCATGATTTATAATTAACTAAAAACCAGAACTTCAATTAACGAGGATTAAATACAGTACAAACTTTGAACAATTCATAACAAACAGATAAAAGTGTGAGAATGAGAGAAAATCCACTACTTCAAGTTCGAATACTTAGACTGAAACTAGCTAACATCACAATTTTCAAATTCTGATGCTCTCCTATTTCTCTCTTTCCCAAATGACCCATAATAAGAAAGAGAGGTAACATTACAAGTCTTGTGTCTTCTTCTCGTATTTCCTATTCAATTTTGCCTACTATTCATGCTCTTCGTGTTTGATTTTTACTTACTGTTCTGCAATCATTAGGGTTAAGGGTTACTAACCCGTTATTGTTATATTAGGAGAAGTGCTTGCCAATCAATAACTAAAATATCCAAAAAATGTAGGTTGCAAAGATGAGATGGTTGCGGTGATCGTGGCTAATTACTATATTGGGTCGATTCCTCCTGATTTGAAAGATCGCCATTGATTCAGTATAATCATGTTCGAAGCACATGTAAACAGACTCTCATTCTCATTTTTCACTTTATTGTTATTATGATCATTGTTTTTTCTCGTGTGTTATGAATTGTTCAAAGTTTGTACTGTATTTAATCTTCATTAATTGAAAGTATTTAATCTTCATTAATTGAAGTTTTGGTTTTTAGTTAATCAGAGATTGGAAATCATGAGGTTAGTTAGTTTCAGTCTGAGCATTCGGACTTGAAGTAGAGGATTTTCTCTCATTGTCACATTTTTTTATCTGTTTGTTATGACTTGTTCAAAATTTGTACTGTATTTAATCTTCGGTAATTGATATTCTGGTTTTTAATTAATTATAAATCATGAGATGAATTAGTTTTAGTCTGTGCATTCGAACTTGAAGTAGTGGATTTTGTCTCATTCTCACTTTTGTCTATTTGTTATGAATTGTTTAAAGTTTGTACTGTATTTAATCATCGTTAATTAAAGTTTTAGTTTTTTATTGATTAAAATTTGGAAATCACGAGGTGAATTAGTTTCAGTCCATTTTCTGCGTATGCATTTGAAATAGTGGATTTTTTTTCGTTCTCACTTTAGACTTTTTCTTGTTTGTTTGTTGTGAATTGTTCAAAGTTTGCACTATATTTAATCCTCATTAAATGAAGTTTTGTTTTTTAATCGATTAAAATTTTGAAAAATCATGAGATAAATTAGTTTCAGCCTATTTTCTGAGGATGCATTTGAGGTTGTGGATTTTTCTTAATGCCAGTCAGTGAACTACTATTTCCTTATAGCTATTGGGTTATGTACTCCTGTTTGGCCAAGTTTTTGCTGGGTCAAAAATATTTTTTTAAAAAGAAAATAAATCAGAGAGTGCTTATTTAGAAAAGTAAAGTGTGTGTCCAAACTGTTGGGAGAAACTAAGCGCTTAAAAAGTTAAAAAAGTGTTTTCCCCTCCAAAACTCTTTTTTTGAAAAGCATTTTTAAGAAAAATGTACTTTCAAAGCACTTTGAAAAAGCTTGTCCAAATACTAATTGTTGGTCAAAAGTGCTTTTAAAATCTACTGGCCACACACAAACTGCCTCTCACCAGAAAAGAAAATACTTTTTTTTTTCTTTATAAAAATAGTTTTGTACTACTTCTATGAGGTAGTGGTAAGGTCTGCGTACATTCTACCCCCCCAGACCCCACTTGTGGGATTACACTGGGTATGTTGTTGTTGTTGTATAAAAATAGTTTTGTACTACTTCTATGAGGTAGTGGTAAGGTCTGCGTACATTCTACCCCCCCAGACCCCACTTGTGGGATTACACTGGGTATGTTGTTGTTGTTGTATAAAAATAGTTTTGTAAAAAACTTTTTAAAGTAAGCTAATTTCAAAAGTTTGGCCAAACAAGCTATAAATTTACACTTCACTATTTTTTATTTTGTGTGTTAAGTTGTTCAAAGTTTGTATTTATTTCTCGTTAATTGTATTGTTTTTGAAGTTCTAGTTTTTCCTTGATTAAAATTTGGAAACGATGAGGTGAATTAGTTTCACCTTATTTTCTGAGTATGCATTCAATGTAGTGATTCTTTTTAGTGCATCAGGTAACTACTATTTCCTCATAGCTGTTGTTACATGCTTCTAAAAGTCTATTTGGCTAGGCTTTGGGAAGGTAAAAAATGCTTATTTTTCTTCAAGAAGTGCTTATTTAGGAAAGTAAGATGTTTAGCCAAGCTTTGGGGATAAAATAAGTGCTTATAGGGAGTAGCAGAAGTTCCAAAGTTAAAAGGTAGTGTTTTCCCTGAAAGTTGTTTTTTTGAAAAGTACTTTGAGAAAAATGTATTTCGAAGCACTTTGAAAATGCTTGCCAAACACTAACTGCTGGTCAAAACTACTTTTAGAAGCTGTTGCTCAAAAACAAATTGCTTCTCACCAAAGTACTCTTTTAAAAACACTTTTCAGAGTAAGCTATTTTTCAAAGTTTGGCCAAACAAGCTATAAGTTTACACCTCACTAAGGGATGAAACTTTTTGAGATTTAAAAGTTTAGGAGGAATTTTAAGTATTGGGAGGTGATTGAGCTTCAAATATTGCTAGTTTTACTTCAAAAGCACTGTGAGCCATTTCACAATCCTTATGCTTTGAGGTGAGAGTTGGGAAATTACAAGTGTTCCTCTGTGAAACTATTCTATGTGAAGCTTCTGATTGGAAGAGGTTAGTTTTCCACATATCCCGACTTGGATGCCAAAGTTATCAAGTAAGGTGTGCTTCGCGTGGCATACTAGAGGGGTGATTGTGAAGGTAGAAAACCTTTGGACACAAAAGCTTATTCGCTTGAGGTGATGTTTCCTTTATAAGGAGGTCGGGTGAGGACGTGGACCATATTTTATTACATTGCAAATTAGCTAAAGAGGTTATGGGAGGATATTTGTTAGATGGTTTAGAGTTTTTTGGGTTATACCAAGACCCGTACAAGAGTATATATTCAGTTGGAAAAGTGGAGCTAAGAGAAGAAGGCACAAGACTTGTAATATTGCTCCTCTTGTCTTATTATGGGCCATTTGGAAAGAGAGAAATAGGAGAGCTTCTGAAGGATGGAGATAAGCGTTGCTCAACTAAAGAGTAGTCTCCGATTTCCAATTTTGTTTTTAGTTCACCCATGTTGTTCCTATTTGAGTTAAGACGATTTGATGTCTTGTATAGATAATCATATTTTACTGGTTTCTCCTATTTTGGTATAACACCTGTATATGGCCAAGTTGACCTTGTTATTGTTAAAGAAAACATTTACTTGGTTAAAATTTTTTTACCCCTCTTTTTTTTATTTGGTGTGTTGTTTAAATTGTCTAAGTTTATACTGTATTTGGTGTGTTGTTTAAATTGTCAAAGTTTATACTGTATTTGGTGTGTTGTTTAAATTGTCAAAGTTTATACTGTATTTGTTCCTCGTTAATTGAATTGGTTTAGTGTTCTATTTTTTCTTTGATTAATATTTGGAAATCATGAGGTGAAATAGTTCCGTCTTATTTTTTAACTATGCATTCAAAGTAGTGGAGTGGTCTACTATTTTTCCTTATAGCTGTAGTGTGATATGCTTCCTTAGTTTACTTCTATTAAGAATTCAAGTACGTTATTTTTTGATTTATTGGAAAAAGAAACATATGTCGCCATTGAGATTGAAATGTAAGGAAATACAATTGTGTTACTAACATTATCAGTTTTTTTAAAAAGAAAACAATTCTGTTCCTTCTTGATATATTGTAACAACATACAATTGATGTGATACTAAATAGAAATGCAATCCCTTACAACTTGTTTGGATGGTTCTTCCGTATTTTGTTATATTGTTAATTTAAATACAATATTTGTTTTGGTTGTTACTTTAATTTTATTATATTGTATCGGTAAATTCATTGAAATAATAATGAGAAGCCCTATTTTATGTAACGACTGATTTGATGTGGTCGCGTCATTATCTTATTTTTTCTTCTCATTCTACTTTACTTATTATCTAATAATCATATTTGATCCTTTACACTATATTTTTTAATCATTGCCATATCCCATACCCTACTTCTTTTTATACATTTGTCATTTAAATTGCTCATGTACGATATTTTATGTTATGATGAAAAACAATACGATATATCCG